>CANJKZ010000744.1:0-37494 GCA_947471745.1 Closterium sp. Naga37s-1
CTCCTCGCAGCTGAGACTAGTGCAGTTGCTGTAGGTGCTGCTTGTGAACTCCGGCACGCCCTTCTTTGAGGGGTGCTCCCCCTCCCCCCCTTGCCCCCTCCTACGCCTCTACTGCTGCTGTTGACGTCCTTAGTATTGAGGATGTTGGGGCTGCTTCTGCTAGTGCGAAGCACCGCAGCAGCAAGGGCAAGGGTGGAAGGGGTGGTGGAGGGGGCAGCTGGAGTGGTGGTGGGGGCAGTAGTGGAGGTAGTGGAGGCAGTGGAGGTGGTGGCAGCGGTGGGAGTGGTGGCGGGAGAGGGGGCGTTGGTGGCGGCGGTGGAGGCAGCGGTGGGAGTGGCGGTAGTGGCAGCGGTGGCAATCGGGGGGGGGGGGGGGGGGGGGGGGGGGGGGTAGGACTAGAGCTCAGCGTGGAGGTTCTAGATGAGGCCAGCGCCAGCCGCAGCAGTGTCAGAGTGAGACCCCGTCCCCCTAGTAGCTTCGTGAGTGGTTCTTTTAGCGTGGGGCATCTGGGGGTAGTGTGAGCTGCCCGTATGTCATTCGCATGGGTGACCGTGCTGGTCAGACATGCTCGAAGCCTCACACTCAGCACTGCTGCTTCTCCCGCCTTGACGATGCTTGTCGTGCTGAGTTTGGTGATGAGGTCGAGCGCCCCACTGGGCAGAGCTGCTTAGGTTCTGTGTTGCGATCTTTGACCTAGACGATTATGCTATTCTTTCTGCTATGTATGCTTTGTCTGCTAGTGCTGAGGGTGACTGTTACCGGTGTGTGCCACCTGACCCAGGTATAGAGGCTGCTGCTCTAGGTGCTAGTGAGTCTTCTCTCCCTGGTATTGCGCCTGTTGAGGCCTTGCACACCTTAACGCTAGACTCAGTTGCCTCACGTTGTTTCTTTCGTGATAGCACCACCCTCACTCCTCTCCCTGCACTTGTCCCGGTCAGACTGGCTGACCCCTCTGGGGGCCCGGTCGTTGCCTGTTCCTCCACAGTTCTCCCTTGTCCGGCGGTTACATCAGGCTCACTGTCAGGTCTTCACCCCCCCTCTTTCTCTACGAACTTGGTGAGTACCGCGGCCCTCCAGGATTCGATGGTCACTACCACCACTCCTGGGGGACAGCGTGTGTCAATCTGCACGTGTACAGCGACGGGTCGTCACCTCGCCGCGTTCACACGTCGGCCAGGGTCGAGTCTGTTCACACTAGCTACCGAGCCTCCTCAGGTAGCTGCGTCTGCCCAGGTGTCCGTGTCAGGTCCGGTAGCAACCCCCTTGCTCGTGTCGCCTCATGTTGCACCAGACTCTCTTCTAGCACCACCGCCTTGGTCACCCCTCCCTGCCACGCCTGCGTGGCATGCACCCCCGCGCGTCCTTGTCTCTGGTCTTCCCAGTCTCTGCCTCCCCTCCCGCCCTCGCGTGCACCGCCCTGCCTTCATTGTGTCGAGGGGCGGCAGCGCGCCGCTCCTCACTCCTCCCCGTTTCCCCCAACGAGTGCCCCCCTGTAAGCTCTCCACATGGACGTGTCGGGCCCCGCCCGCGTCAGTGGACAGGGCCGCGAGCGCTACTTTCTGCTGGTAGTTGACGACTACACGCGATACACCACCGTCTTTCCCTTGCGCAGAAAGGGTGAGGTCATTGATGTCTTGATCCCTTGGATCCGTGCAGTACGTCTCAAGCTCTGCGAGCGGTTCCGCCAGGGGTGGTGAGTTTTCCTCCAACCTCTTGCGGGACTTTTTTCGCGGGGAGGGCATCCTCCAGTCGTTCACGCGCTTCCGGCCTCACCGCAGCAAAAAGGGATTGCTGAGCGCCGCATTGGCTTAGTCATGGAGGTCGCTCGTACGTGCATGATGCATGCGGCTGCTCCCCATTTTCTGTGGACGTTTGCGCTCCAGTACGCTGCACATCAGCTCAACCTCAGGCCCCGTGTCTCCTTGCCGGAGAACTCGCCCACACTGCGTTGGACGGGGCAGGTTGGCGATGCGTCGGTGTTCCGGGTCTAGGGCCCTCGTGCCTTTGTTTGCGATTCGTCCACGGACAAGCTCTCCGCCCGTGCTATCCCCAGTCTCTTCCTTGGCTTCCCCCCTGACGCGCCAGGTTGGAAGTTTTACCACCCCACCTCGTGCCGTGTCTTCCCCTCTCAGGACGTCACGTTTGACTAGTCGGTTCCCTTTTACCGTCTCTTCCCCTATCGCTCTGCCCCTCCCCCGCCCTCGCCGCTCTTCCTTACTCTGGTCCCCCTCTGGTAGACACCCTCCCGCCACAGGGTCCTGCTCCCTCAGGTGTGTCTCAGGTAGACCCTCTCCCTGGTATTGAGGTAGCTGGCAACTCAGGTGCTGCTCGAGGTACTGCGTCTGGGGGTGCTGAGTCTTGGGGTGCGGAGCCTTGGGGTGCTGAGCCAGAGGGTGTTGAGCCTGGGGGTGTGGAGTTTGAGGGTGCGGAGTTTGGGGGTGCTGAGCCTCGGGGTGCTGCTTTGTATGGAGATCCTGCTGGTGCTACGCCGCGGCTGTCTCCCCACAGCAGCTGCGTGTATGGCTTGTTCGGCGTGCACGCCTTCAGAGTGGAGCTGTCGGAGCTGGAGCCACTGGAGACACTGGAGCTGGAGGTACTGGAGTTACTGCTGGAGCTGGTGGTACTGGAGGTACTTCGGCTGCTGGTCCTGGAGGTGCTCGTACCAGGGGTACTGGAGCTGCCGGACTAGTGGTGTTGGGGTGCTGGGGCTGGAGACCCTACTGAGCCTGGAGCTGCTAGGGCTGGAGGCACTGCAGCTGGAGGCACTGGCGCTGGTGGCGCAGGAGCTGGAGGAGCTGGAGGTGGAGGCACTAGCGCTGGTGGCACTAGAGCTGGAGGAGCTGGATGGGAGGCACTGGCGCGGGAGGCGCTGGAGCTGGAGGAGCTCGAGCTGTTGACCCTGGAGCTGGAGGTGCTGGTGGTACTGGTGCTGGAGGCACTGTGCTGCCGCGAACATACTTCGTTCCCCTGCTTCAGCAGGTTCTTGGTGTCTCGTCTTCTACTGGTCTTACTCCTCCCCTACTGTGTCCACCGCCTGACCAGTCGCAGCCGCCATTACAGCTAGCCTTCCCACTGCCTACTCCTCCTCCTTACATTGAGCAGTCCGGCGGTCTTACATAGCGTCGTGAGCCTGCGTCTCGTCCTATCTCGCCTGTTTGCACTGCTCGTCGTTTCTCGTTCGCGTCCTCCTGCTGTCCCAAGCACACACGCTATGGCACTTCGTCCTTCCTCAATTCCACTGCGTGTTCCTGTGCTGCCTCCTCCAGGGTCCTCTCTTCCTGCCATCCCTGACCCTGAGTCTGACCTTGTATGTGCTGTCAGTCCCACTGTCTCTCGTCTCCTCGCCAAAGTTGTCACAGACCCTTCTTTTGAGTCTACTGCTGCGTCTACCCTCGTTGCTAAGATGCTTGACTTTGCTGCTGCCTGTCGTCTAGACTACGCCACTGCTCTTGTTGCTAAGTCTGAGTCTGTTAGTCCTCCATCCGTCGGGGGTGAGTGTGCTCTTGGCACGACGTCCTTGAGGACAGGCAGGAGGACTTTGAGTGTCATGTTGCAGCTGTACCTCGTTTTGCTTCCATCCTGACCCCGCGCTCTTACGCAGAGGCGATTACGGGTCCCTACTCCTCTCAATGGCAGGCAGCCATGGATGCCGAGATGGCATCCTGGAATTCCACAGGCACCTACGTTGACACAGTTCCCCCGTCTCGGGCGAACATAGTCGGCCGCCGGGTTCTCCGCCTGCCTTCAAGGCGCGTTACGTTGCTGGAGGCTTCAGTCAGCGACAGGGGGTCGACTAATTCCAGACCTTCTCCCCCACCCCAAAGATGACTACTCTTCGGGTGTTGCTGCACGTTGCTGCTCAGTGTGACTACGAGTTGCACTCTCTGGACTTCTGCACAGCTTTCTTGAAGGGCAGCCTGCACGAGGAGATCTGGCTGCGTCGCCCACCTTGCTTCACTGGGTCGTTTCCTGCAGGTACCCAGTGGAGCCTCCGGCGGACAGTCTACAGTCTCCGCCACGCGCCTCGCGAGTGGCACGACACACTGAGGACTACAGTGGGGTTTTCTCCTTCTACTGCTGACCCATCGCTGTTTCTACGCACCGACACACACATCGCTGCCGCCGTTCTACGTCCTAGTGTACGTTGACGACCTGGTCTTTGCCACTGCTGGCACTGAGGCACTGACCCATGTGAAGTCGGAGTTGTAGAAGAGACACACCTGCACTGACCTGGGTGAACTGCGCAGCTATCTTGGCTTGCAGATCACCCGGGACAGAGCACGGCGCACCATCACCCTGACTCAGTCACACATGGTGCACCAGGTCCTTCAGCACTTCGGTTTCCAATTCTCCTTGCCACAGCCCACTCTTCTGTCCACCGGCCACTCACTCTCAGCTCCACCTTCAGACGAGTCCGTAGAGCCGAGTGGTCCGTACCCAGAGCTTGTGGGTTGCCTCATGTACCTGATGACGTGCACACGACCTGACCTTGCGTACCCTCTCAACCTTCTGGCTTGCTACGTGGCTCCCGGTAGGCACCGGAAGGTGCACTGGGATGCTGCGAAGAGGCTACTGCGTTACTTGTGCAGTACGTCGGGCATGGGGCTCGTGCTTGGAGGACGGGGTCCAGTTGTCCTCACTGATCACGCAGACGCTTCTTGGGTTGACGACTCAGCTACGCAGCGGTCGTCACAGGGTTACACCTTCAGCCTTGGGTCCGGCTCTGTTTCCTGGCGGTCTTCCCGCTCGTCTTCGGTTCTCAGCTCCAGTTGTGAGGCTGAGATCTACGCAGGGGCCATGGCTGCACAAGAGCTACGCTGGCTCACCTACTTGCTGACTGACTTGGGAGAGCAGCCTCGTTCGCCTCCAGTTCTGTACGTAGACAACAAGGCCATGATTGCCTTGTGTCAGGAGCACAGAATGGAGCACAGAACAAAGCACATCGCTCTGCGATACTTCCTTGCTCGAGAGTTGCAGCAGCGTGGCCAGCTTCATCTTGCCTACGTGGCCACTAGGGCCAACACTGTTGATCCACCCTGAGCTTGCTTTGCTTTTCTTGACTGGTCCTGTGACCACTTGTTCTCCCCCACTTTGCCTATGGGGTGTGTAAAAATGTTTATAGAGCTTAGATTTGTGTAGGCTATAGTGTAGCCCATAAGGGGTACAACCCAATTAGGGTTAGTACTTGTATCCAACTTCTGCTCAATGCATTCATTCTCGTTCATTCTTCTGACACACACTTGGTAATCAGAGCTCATTTACACGCGAAGTCTTCAACCGACAAAAACCGCGGGGGCGACGATGAGAGCTCTTATTCGGGTGTGTAAAACCAGTTTCATGCAAAAAATTGAAGTCCCCCTCGATCCGGTTTTCTTACACTCCTCAGGTTCATTGGCGAAAAAGTTTGACCGTCAGATCGATTTGAATCTCAACGGCCCTGAGAATTTCGCCCAAAAAAGTAGGAATTTGGAGCTGCAAGTCGAGTTTCTCCTCAACGGCCGAGATCGGACGAGAATTCAATAAAGTGAGAATTACGCAACGTACAGAAAACGCGCTCGTCGATTCGGAAGCTGATTTGCTTGGAAGTAAGTCGACTAACGCACAGATTTCATTTATTTTCGTCACAAATCATCCTGAAAATTTCCAAGTGGATGAAAATGGTAATAATTTTGTACGAAAAAATTCGGAGTTACGGGCAGCTCTGCGACGAAATGAGGCGTTACTCGCAAACCAGTTGGCAACCGAAACAGCAGCAGTTAATGTAGTGGCGAATGTAGCAGCGACAGCAGCAGCGGAAGCAGCGGTGATACTGACAACTTTATCTGCGACAACGGCAGCAGCTACTGGCAACCTCGAAGCAGTGAAGCCGAGGCTACAGGAGGTGTTCGATCCTATAGTCAAAGGGAGCGACGTTCGTCAATCTGTAGCTGAACTCGAAATTTACTTCGAAGCCGTTGGATGCACGACCCCCACCGAAGACGTGATGCGCATACAGCTCGCAGTGTCAGAACATTATAGCTTATACATTTGTGTAGGCTGTAGTGGGGTAGCCCATAAGGGGTACAACCCAACTAGGGTTAGTACTTGTACCCAATGTTTTGTAGTTCATTCATTCTCGTTCGTCATTTTGACATGGAATCAGAGCAGGTTCCTTGGGCCCACCACCTGCTACGCTGCTAGTAACCCCCCTAGGCCTGTCGACCCTAACCTACGCACGCCCGGCCCGTCGCACCTAGCCTACGCGGCCTGTCGACCCCTAGCCCGCGGCCCGTCGACCCCAGCGCCCGGCCCTATCCCTAGCCCGCGCCCGGCCCTGTCCCTAGCCCGCGCCCGGCCCCGTCGGCCCTTAGCCCCGCGCCCGGCCTCGTACCTAGACCGCGCTCGGCCCCGTACCTAGCCCGCGCCTGGCCCCGTACCTAGCTCGTTTGTTATTCTCACATCCAACACCTCCTGTACTGCTCCAGGTAGCTCCGAGATCGGCTTCTCCTCCTTTGCATCTAAGGGAACCGACTCGTCGAACGTGACGTCCTGAGACGGAGGACACGGCGTGAGGTGGAGTGGTAAAACTGCCAGCCAGGCGCGTCAGGGACAAAGCCAAGGAAGACGCAGGGAATGCCGCGGGCGGAGAGAACAAAGGCACGAGAACCCCAGACCCGGAACTGTCAAACTTATATGCTATAGTCTGTTTAGGCTGTAGTGGGGTAGACACTATGGGGTACAGTTTCCTAGGGTTTCACATTTGTACCCAACTCATTTCCTAGTCAATCACTCATTCCAGTTTCTTCACATGGTATAGAGCTGGTTCCCTACTGGGACCGATCCTACCTAAGGGCCCACCACTTAATTTTTTTTTTTTTGCTAACCTGCCCGAAGCGCCCTTTGCGCGCGGCCTGCCCTGCCCTTCGCGGCCCCCCCCTCCCTCGCGGCCCTTTACGGCCCCTTAGCGGCCCCTTCACGGCCCCGTCACGGCCCCGTCGCGGCCCCCGTCGCGACCCCTTCGCGGCCCCCGTCGCGACCCCCTTCGCGGCCCCGTCGCGGCCCCTTCACGGCCCCGTCGCGGCCCCGTCGCGACCCCTTCGCGGCCCCGTCGCGGCCCCTTCACGGCCCCGTCGCGGCCCCGTCGCGGCCCCTTCACGGCCCTGTCGCGGCCCCGTCGCGGCCCCTTCATGGCCCCGTCGCGGCCCCGTCGCGGCCCCTTCACGGCCCCTCACGGCCCCGTCGCGGCCCCTTCACGGCCCCGTCGCGGCCCCGTCGCGACCCCTTTGCGGCCCCGTCGCGGCCCCTTCACGGCCTCGTCGCGGCCCAGTCGCGGCCCCTTCACGGCCCCGTCGCGGCCCCTTCTCGGCCCCGTCGCGGCCCTTGTCGCGGCCTCTCGTCGCGGCCCCACGCTCCGGCCCTGCACCGGCCCTGCCCCGACCCTGCCCCGGCCCTGCCCCGGCCCTGTCGCAGCCCTGCCCCGACCCTGCCCTGGCCCTGCCCCGGACCTGCCCCGTACCTGCCCCGGCCCTGCCCCGACCCTGCTCCGGCCCTGCCCCGGACCTGTCCCGGCCCTGCCCCGGCCCTGCTCCGGCCCTGCCCCGGTCCTGCCCCGGCCCTGTTGCGGCCCTGCCCCGGCCCTGCCCCGACCCTGCCTCGGCCCTGCCTCACCAGCCACGGTAGCCTACCCAGCCGCCCCTGGTAAGAGCACTGCCGCACTGCGCTGCTGCCTGCCTAGCCGCACAGCTTAGCCGAGTCGCACTGCTGCTGCTGCTGCTAGCCTACTGCTTCTGCTCTCATGGCTAGCCCCACAGTTCTTTCCTTCGATGCTGAGGGTCGAGCGGTCGATTTTGAGGTCTGGATAGATGATCTACAGCTTTTCCTACAGTGCGATAGCAAGGATGGTCTCTCGCTGTTCGATCTCACGTCTGGCGCCTCTACTGCCCCTGCTGCTGATGCTGCCAATACTGTTCGCTCACAGTGGACCACACGCGATGCTGCTGCCCGCCTTGCTGTGCGTAGTCACCTATCGCCTACTGAGCGCGCGCACTTTAGTCAGTACAAGAGTGCTAAGACTCTGTATGACGCTGTAGTTGCACGCTACTCTTCCCCTGCTACTGCTGCTGCTCAGCCGTCTCATGCTGCCGTACCTGTTCCCTGACCTCGTTGCTTTTGCCACAGTCGCAGACCTCATTACGCACCTCCGCACTAGTGACACCCGCTACCGCGCTGCGCTTCCTGCTGAGTTCTGCGCCAAGAACCCCCCCCCATGTACATCACCCTCTACTACCTAGTCACTCGACTCCCCTGACACCCTTCGCTCGGTCAGGGACCACTTCCTCTCTCTTTGCCCCACCACTCTCACCGTTGACCTCCTCGAGGAGCGCCTCCTTGCAGCGGAGACTAGTATTACCGCTGTAGGAGCCTCTCGTGGTGACCCCCGTACCCCTTTCTTTGAGGGGTGCTCCCCCGTTCCCCTTTTGCCCTCCGTTGCCTCTGCTGCTGTTGTCGACCATGTTGTCACCGAGTCGGTCAGCGCTGCGTCTGCTCCTAGCGGGAGGCGCCGCAACAGCAAGGGCAAGGGGAGCAAGGCGCTGGAGGAGGTGGCGGGGGAGGCGGTAGTGGCAGTGGAGGCGGAGGAGGGGGTGGAGGTGGGGGTGGTGGCAGAGGTGGGGGCTTCGGTGGCAGCGGTGGAGGTCGAGGCGGCGGCGGCGGTGGCGGTGGCGGAGGGGATTGGGGTGGTGGCGGAGGAGGCGGCGGCGGAGGAGGTGGAGCTGGTCGAGGCGGAGCTGCACAGCGGGGACCCCAGCACCAGCCACGCTCTCGTGAGACCCCGTCGCCCCAGCAGCTTCGTGAGTGGTACGAGGGACGCCAGGGGTCTGGGGGTGTTGGTCCCTGTGCCTACGTCCTGCGCACTGGCGACCGCACTGGAGAGCAGTGTGGCGGCCTGCACGCCACCCAGCGCTGCTTCGGCCGCCTGACAGACGCCTGGCGTACCCAGTTCCCTGACGCCACTGAGATCCCTCGCTGGGGTGATCTGCTCAGGTCGGGAGTAGCTATCTTTGATCTTGATTTTGATGCTATCCTTGCTGCCATGTATGCTGTGTCTATTAGTGATGAGGGTGACTGTTACGTGTGTGTTCCGCATGACCCGGGCATTGAGGCTGCTGCTCTACATGCCAGTGAGTCTGCTGCTCCAGTTGCTGGTGAGTCTGCTCTCTCAGGTACCGCGTCGGCTCAGGTTTTGCATACCTTCACCCTCGACTCGGGTGCTTCCCGCTCCTTCTTTCGAGACCGCACCACACTCACACGCCGCTCAGTCGGCCGGTTGCAGTCTCCCTGGCAGACCCCTCTGGGGGTCCTGTCCTTGCCCACTCCTCCACTGTCCTGCCGTGTCCGGTGCCCCGTCCGGCTCCCTGTCCGGTCTCTACCTCCCCTCGTTCTCTACGAACTTGGTGAGTGGTGCTGACCTTCAGGATGGAGGGGTTGACCAGTTCACTCCTGCGGGTCAGCGAGTGACCCACTGCACGTGTGCTCGGACGGGCCCCCACTTGGCCACGTTTACCCGTCGGCCGGGGTCGAGCCTGTACACACTGACCACAGAGTCTCCTCCGGTTGCTGCGTCTGGTCAGGTAGCTGCGTCGAGTCAGGTGTCTGCTGCAGCGTCTCGGTCCGGTCCTGAGTCTGCCCCCTGCTCTTGTCGCCTCCTGTCCCACCAGACCCTCCTCTGGCACCACCGCCTTGGTCACCCCTCCTTGCCTCGTCTCCGAGGCATGGCCTCTCGTGTCCTTGTCTCTGGTCTCCCCCGGTCCCTCCCTCCCCTTCCCCCGGGGCCTGCCCCTACCTGCGTTCCCTGCGTTGAGGGGCGGTAGCGCGCCACTCCTCACTCCTCCGAGTTTCCTCCGACAGAGGCTCCGCTGCAGACTCTCCACATGGACACGTGGGGCCCAGCCCGCGTCCGTGGACAGGGTCACGAGCGTTACTTCCTGCTGGTGGTTGACGACTTCTCGCGTTACACCTCAGTCTTCCCCTTGTGCTGCAAGGATGAGGTCACTGAGGTGTTGATCGACTGGATCCGCGTTGCTCGTCTCCAGCTCAGAGAGCGTTTGGCTCGGACTTTCCTGTTCTGCGTCTGCACTCCGACAGAGGTGGAGAGTTTTCCTCCGACCTTCTGCGAGCCTTCTGTCGTGCGGAGGGCATCCGCCAGACGTTCACGCTTCCGGCCTCTCCACAGCAAAATGGGATTGCTGAGCGCCGCATTGGCATGGTCATGGACGTCGCTCGTACGTCCATGATCCATGCGGCTGCTCCCCATTTTCTGTGGCCGTTCGCGGTTCAGTACGCGGCGCATCAGATCAACCTCCACCCCCGGGTCTCCGTGCCGGAGACCACACCTACTCTGCGGTGGACGGGGAAGGTTGGCGATGCGTCTGCGTTCCGTGTCTGGGGATCTCGAGCTTTCGTCCGCGACTTGTCTGCGGACAAGCTGTCCTCCCGCGCTGTTCCCTGCGTCTTCCTTGGCTTCCCCCCTGACGCGCCTGGTTGGCAGTTTTACCACCCCACCTCGCGCCGTGTTCTGTCCTCTCAGGACGTCACGTTTGACGAGTCGGTTCCTTACTACCGTCTCTTCCCCTACCGCACTGCCCCTCTCCCCCCCCCGCCGCTCTTCCTCGTGCCAGGTCCTCCCCCGGTAGACCCCCTCCCCCCTCAGGGTCCTGCCCCCTCAGGTGTGTCCCAGGTAGACGCAGTCGAGCCTGTCGAGGTAGCTGTTGACTCTGGTGCTGCTAGAGGTGCTGAGCCTGCGGGTGCCGGGTCTGGGGGTGCTGAGCCTGAGCGTGCGGAGCCTGGGGGTGCTGAGTCTGGGGGTGCTGAGCCTGGGGTTGCTGAGTCTGGGGGTGCGGAGCCTAAGGGTGCTGAGCCTGCGCGTGTGGAGTCTGGAGGTGCTGCGCCTGGAGGTCCTTCGGGTGCTTTGTCCCGGCGGGAGTCACTCTCTCCACAGCAGCTGCGCGAGTGGTTTGCTCGGCGCTGGAGCCGTGCTGCTGGAGCTAGTGGTGCTACAGGCACTGGAGGTCCTGCTGCTGCTGGAGCTGCTGCTGGGGTTCTGGAGCCACTGGTCCCGGAGGTGCTCGTACTGGAGGTACTGGAGCTGCTGGGCCTGGTGGTGCTACTGGTGCTGAGGCTACTGACGGAGCGGGAGCTGGTGGTGCTGCTGGAGTAGGTGCTCCTGGAGGTACTGGAGCCGGAGCTGCTGAGTCTTCCGGTGGTCCTGCTGGAGCTGGAGCTGCTGGAGGTACTGGAGCTGGACGTGCTGCTGACGCCGGTGCTCCTGTGGGTGCTGGAGTTGGAGCTACTGGTGCTGCTGGAGCTGGTGCTGACACTGGAGGTTCTGGTGCTGTCCCTGCTGGTTCTGGAGTCGCTGCGCGGCCCGCGGCCGTACTTCGTTCCGCTCCTTGAGCAGGTTCTTGGTCTTCCACCTTCTTCTGGTCCTACTCCCTCCTTAGAGTGTCCACCGCCTGTCCAGTCCGAGTCACAGTTACAGCTGGCCTCCCCTCTGCCTACTCTTTCTCCCTACGCTGGTCCTACTGGAGGTCTTGCTGAGCGTCGTGAGCCTGAGTCGCGTCCTGCGTCACCTGTTCGTGCTGCTCGCACTAGTCGTCGTGTTCCACGTCAGCGTCCTCCTCCTCCGTCCCGGGCACGCATCAGATGGCACTGCGTCCTTTTACTGCGCTGCAGCGTGTCCCTTTGCCGTCTCCTCCAGCGTCCTCCCTTCCTGCTCTTGCTGACCCGGAGTCTGACTCTCTTCGTGCTGCCAGTCCTACTGTCACGCGTCTCCTGGCCACTGTTGTCACTGACCCTTCCTTTGAGTCCACTGCTGCGTCTGCCTTAGTTGCTGAGCTTGTCGACTTCGCTGCTCACTGTCATCTAGACTACGCCGCTAGTCTTGTAGCTGAGTCTGAGTCTGTCTGTCCTCCGTCCGTCGGGGTGAGTGTGCTCTTAGCACGGACGTCCTTGAGGACAGGCAGGAGGAGTTCCAGTGTTTTGCTGCTGCTTTACCTCATCTCGTGTCCGTGCTGCTTGCCCCTGAGGGAGACCCGGATGCACCAGACATCCCGACCCCGCGCTCTTACGCAGAGGCGATAGAGGGTCCCTACTCCTCTCAGTGGCAGTCAGCCATGGACGCAGAGATGGCTTCCTGGAAGTCCACAGGCACCTACGTTGACGGCGTTCCCCCACCTGGGGCGAACATCGTCAGTGGCATGTGGATTTTCAGGGTGAACAGCCGCCGGGTTCTCCCCCCTGTCTTCAAGGCGCGTTACGTGGCTCGAGGCTTCAGTCAGCGGCAGGGAGTTGACTACTTTCAGACCTTCTCCCCGACTCCGAAGATGACCACTCTTCGGGTTCTGCTGCATGTCGCTGCTCAGCGTGACTACGAGCTTCACTCTCTTGACTTCAGCACTGCTTTCCTACAGGGCAGCCTGCACGAGGAGATCTGGCTGCGCCGCCCACCTGGCTTCACTGGGTCGTTTCCTCCAGGTACCCAGTGTAGCCTCCGGCAGCCAGTCTACGGTCTCTGCCAGGCGCCCCGTGAGTGGCACGACACACTGAGGACTACGCTTGCGGCTCTTGGGTTTGCTCCTTCTACTGCTGACCCGTCGCTGTTTCTTCGCACCGACACTTTGCTGCCGCTGTTCTACATCCTCGTGTACGTCGACGACTTGGTCTTTGCTACGGCTGACACTGCTGGACTCGCCCACGTGAAGTCCGAGCTGCAGAAGAGACACACGTGCACAGACCTGGGTGAACTGCGCAGCTATCTTGGCTTGCATATCACCCGGGACAGAGCACGGCACACCATTACCCTGACTCAGTCACACATGGTGCAGCAGGTCCATCAGCGCTTCGACTTCACGTACTCCTCGCCTCAGGCCATTCCTCTGTCTACTCGCCACTCGCTCTCAGCTCTGCCTTCGGATGAGTCCGTAGAGCCGAGTGGCCCGTACCCAGAGCTTGTTGGCTGTCTCATGTACCTGATGACCTGCACTCGTCCTGACCTGGCATACCCTCTTAGCATCTTGGCACGCTATGTTGCTCCTGGGAGACACCGACCAGAGCACATGGCTGCCGCGAAGAGGGTGTTGCGCTACTTGTGCAGTACGTCGGGCATGGGGCTCGTGCTTGGAGGGCGGAGTCCAGTGGTCCTCATAGGTCATGCAGACGCGTCTTGGGTTGACGACCTGGCTATTCAGCGGTCGTCACAGGGTTACACCTTCAGCCTTGGTTCCGGCTCTGTTTCCTGGCCGTCTACCCGCTCGTCTTCTGTTCTCAGCTCCAGCTGTGAGGCTGAGATCTACGCAGGGGCCATGGCTGCACAGGAGTTACGCTGGCTCACCTACCTACTGACAGACCTGGGAGAGCCGCCTCGTTCTCCTCCAGTTCTGTACGTAGACAACAAGGCCATGCTGGCCTTGTGTCGGGAGCACAGACTGGAGCACAGAACAAAGCACATTGCTCTTCGCTACTTCCTTGCTCGTGAGCTGCAGCAGCGTGGTCAGCTGCGCCTTGCTTACGTGGCCTCTCAGGCCAACAGTGCTGATATCTTCACCAAGGCACTTCAGCCTTGTGATCATCAGCGCTTCTGTACTATGCTAGGTCTTGTGCCTACTTGGCCTCACTTGCTTACCTCTTGACTTTACTTGTACTGTGATCTATATATGTACCTGCACTTGCTGCTTGTTTACCTCTTATATATAATCCTGCATGTGAACTGGCCTGGTGGCCTTTGAACCTGTGCTCGGAATGTGTGGTGACGTTGTGATCCACCCTGAGCTTGCTTTACTTTGCTTTGCTTGACCGGTCTTGTGACCCCTTGTTCTCCCCCACTTTGCCTATGGGGGTGTGTCAAACTTATATGCTATAGTCTGTTTAGGCTGTAGTGGGGTAGACACTATGGGGTACAGTTTCCTAGGGTTTCACATTTGTACCCAACTCATTTCCTAGTCAATCACTCATTCCTGTTTCTTCACAGGAACACCGACGCATCGCGAGCCTTCCCCGTCCAACGCAGTGTGGGCGAGGTCTCCGGCAAGGAGACACGGGGCTAGAGGTTGAGCTGATTCGCAGCATACCGGACCGCAAATGGCCACAGAAAATGGAGAGCAGCCACATGGATCATGGAGGTACGAGCGACCTCCATGACTAAGCCAATGCGGCGCTCAACAAACCCATTTTGCTGAGGGGAGTCCGGAAGCGTGAATGACTGGAGAATGCCCTCCCCATGACAAAATTCCCGCAAGAGGTTGGAGGAGAGCTCACCACCTCAGTCTGAACGCAGGACAGGAAGGTCCTGGCCAAACCGCTCGCGGAGCTGGAGACGGATTTTGCGGATCCAAGGGATCAAAACATCAACGACCTGACCCTTGCTGTGCAAGGGAAAGACCGTGGTGTACCGCGTGTAGTCGCCAACAACTAGCAGAAAGTAGCGCTCGTGGCTCTGTCCACTGACGCGGGCTGGGCCCCACACGTCCATGTTGAGAGTCTGCAGGGGAGCAGTCATCGGGGGAAACGAGGAGTGAGGAGTGGCGCGCTGCCGCCCCTTGACGCAAGGGAGGCAGGGCGGGCAGGCGAGGGCGGCTGAGGAGGCAGAGAACTGGGGAGGCCAGAGACAAGAAGACGAGAGTGCATGCCAAGAAGGCGAGGCAAGGAGGGGTGACCCAGACGGTGGTGGCACAGAAGAGTCTGGTGCCACAGGAGGCGACACGAGCAAGAGGCGGTTACCTGACCTGACGCGGACACGTGAGCAGACGCAGCTACCTGAGAAGGCTCGGTAGTGAGTGTTTACAGACTCGACCCTGGCCGACGAGTGAACGTGGCCAGGTGACGCCCCGTCCGTGTGCACGTGCAGATCGACACACGCTGACCCCTAGGAGTGGTGATAGTGACCATCACATCCTTGAGGGCAGCGGTACTCACCAAGTTCGTAGAGAACGAGGGGAGGTGAAGACATGAGAGTTAGCCAGACGGAACCGCCGGACACGGGAGGACAGTGGAGGAACGGGCCACGACCGGTCCCCCGGAGGGATCAGCCAGTCTAACCAGGACAGGAGCAAGAAGAGGAGTGAAGGTGGTGCTGTCACGAAAGAAACAGCGCGAGGCGCTGGAGTCCAACGTGAAAGTGTGCAAGGCCGCAGCAGGCGCAGTACCAGGGAGAGTACCAAACTCACTAGCACCTTGTGCAGCAGCGGCTATACCTGGGTCACGCGGCACACACCGGTAACAGTCACCCTCAGCACTAACAGACAAAGCATACATAGCAGAAAGAATAGCATCAAAGTCTAGGTCAAAAATAGCAATCCTAGACTTAAGCGGATCTGCCCAGCGATAGAGCTCAACGTCGTCACCAAACTCAGTGCGCCAAGCGTCGTCGAGGTGGGAGAAGCAGCGGTGCTGAGTGTGGAGCCGCCCGCAAGTCTGACCAGCACGGTCACCCATGCGAATGACATACGGGCAACTACCCCCAGACGCCCCATGCAAAAACCTCTCACGAAGCTGCTGGGGAGACGAGGTTTCGCTCCGACGCTGCTGCTGGCTGACGCTGGCCACCCCTAGAACCGATACGCCGAGCGACAGTCCCACCGCTACCAGTCCCACCGCCTCCACTGCCGCCACTCCCACCGCTGCCTCCACCACCACCACCAGAGCCCCCACTCCCGCCAGCAGTCCCACCGCTGCCACCACCTCCACTGCTGCCCCCACCACCACTCCCGCTGCCACCTCCACCACCGCCGCTGCCACCTCCACCACCCCGGCCACCCTTACCCTTGCTGCTGCGACGCTTCGCACTAGCAGAAGCAGCCCCAACGTCCTCAGGAACAGAGACGTCTGCAGCAGCAGCAGAGGCGTAGGAGGGGGCAAGGGGGAGGGGGAACACCCCTCAAAGAAGGGCGGGCGCGGAGTGCCACGAGCAGCACCTACTGCCACTACACTAGTCTCAGCTGCGAGGAGATGCTGCTCGAGGAGGTCAACAGTGAGGGAGGTGGGGTCAAGAGAGAGGAAGTGGTCCCTAACAGAGCAAAGAGAGTCAGGGAGGCGGGTGACTATAAAGTAGAGAGTGATGTACATCAGGGGCGGGTTCCTGTCAAGGAACTCAGTAGGAACAGAAGCGCGGTAGCGAGTGTCACTAGCGCGAAGGTTGGAAACGAGGTCCTCGACTGTGGTAAAGGCGGACAGCTCGAGGAACAGGTAGGGCAGAAGAAGGCGGCCTAGAGCAGCAGTGGCAGGGGAGGAGTAGCGAGCGACTACAGCGTCGTACAGTGCCTGCCCTGTCCTGTGCTGTCCGAAGTGAGCGCATTCAGCTAATGGTAGAAGGTTGCGAATGGCTAAGCGGGCAGCAGTGTCACGAGTAAGCCACTGTGAGCGAGTCGAACTGTCAGCTATGGCGGGTGGGGCAGTAGCAGCGCCTGACGCTAGGTCAAATAGCGAGGCACTGTTCTTAGAATCGCTCAGTAGGTACAGCTGCAGGTCCTCTAGCAACGTGTCAAACTGAACCGGTCTGCCCTCATGATCAAACGCGAGAACCCGAAGCGAAGCCATAGCTGTGCAGCTCGCAGGATAGCAGTAGCAGCAGTAGCATCAGCAGCTGTAGCAGTAGCAGCAGTGACAGTGGGGCAAGGGGCCGACGGGGCCGGGCGCGGGCTAGGGACGAGGCCGAGCACGGGCTAGGGGTCGTCGTGGGGGCCGGGCGCGGGCTAGGGACAGGGCCGGGCGCGGGCTAGGTACGGGGCCGGGCGCGAGCTAGGGACAGAGCCGGGCGTGGGCTAGGTACGGGGCCGGGTGCGGGCTAGGTACGGGGCCGGGCGCTGGGCTAGGGACGGGGCCGAGCGCAGGCTAGGTACGGGGCCGGGTAAAGACAAGGTCGTCGACGTACACGAGGACGTAGAACGGCGGCAGCGAGGTGTCGATGCGTGGAAACAACGACGGGTCTGCTGTAGAAGGAGCAAACCCAAGAGCCGCAAGTGTAGTCCTCAGTGTGTCGTGCCACTCGCGAGGCGCTTGGCGGAGACCCTAGACTGGCCGGTGGAGGCTCTACTGAGTACCTACAGGAAACGTTCCGGTGAAACCAGGTGGTCAGCGCAGCCAGATCTCCTCGTGCAGGCTGCCCTGCAGGAAGGCTATACTGAAGTCCAGGGAGTGCAACTCGTAGTCGCGCTGAGCAGCGATGTGCAGCAACCCCGAAGAGTAGTCATCTTTGGGGTGGGGGAGAAGGTCTGGAAGTAGTCAACTCCCTGTCGCTGGCTGAAGCCTCCAGCAACGTAACGCGCCTTGAAGGCAGGCGGAGAACTAGGTGGGGGGAAAATCCACATGCCATCGACTATGTTCGCTCCAGGTGGGGGAACCTCATCAACGTAGGTGCCTCTGGACTTCTAGGATGCCATCTCGGCATCCATAGCTGCCTGCCACTGAGAGGAGTAAGGACCCGTAATCGCCTCTGCGTAAGAGCACGGGGTTGGGATGTCTGGAGCATCCGGGTCTCCCTTAGGGGCAAGCAGCATGGAAGCGAAACGAGGTACAGCAGCAGCAAGACACTCAAAGTCCTCCTGCCTGTCCTCAAGGACGTCCGTGCCAAGAGCACACTCACCCCCGACGGACGGAGGACTAGTAGACACAGACTCAGCAACGAGAGCAGTGGCGAAGTCGAGACGGCAGGCAGCAGCAAAGTTAAGCAGCTCAGCAACGAGAGCAGACGCAGCAGCAGACTCAAAGGAAGGGTCAGTGACAGCAGTGGCAAGGAGACGAGCGACAGTGGGAATGGCAGCTTGCGCTCGGTCAGACTCAGGGTTAGGGACCTCAAAAAGAGAGGACTCAGGAGGAGCAGGCAGAGGAACACACAGTGGAACAGAGGAAGGACGGAGTGCCATAGCGTGCGTGCTGGGGACTGGAGGAGGACGCGAACAAGGAGCGCGACGAGCTGTGCGAACAGGCCAGACAGGATGAGACATAGTCTCACGACGCTCTGTAAGACCTCCGGATTGCTCAGTGTAAGGAGAGGGAGCAGGCACTGGGGAGGCTGGCTATAACGGCGGCTGCGACTGGTCAGGCGGTGGACACGGGAAGGAAGGAGGAAGACAAGTAGATGGGACACCAAGAACCTGCTGAAGCAGGGGAACGAAGTACGGTCGCGGCTGCACATTGTCTCTAATACCTCCAGCTCCAGGGTCAACAGCTCCAGCTCCTGCAGCTCCAGCGCCTCCGGCGCCAGTGCCTCCAACTCCAGCTCCTGCAGCCCCAGCACCTCCTGCACCAGGGCCCCCAACTCCAGCTACTCCAGCTCCACTGCCTACAGTGCTAGCTGCTCCAGGCTCCGTAGGGTCTCCAGCTCCAGCGCACCCAACACCACCAGTCCCAACAGCTCCAGTAGGAGCAGCAGCACCTCCAGCTCCAGTGTCTCCAGCCCCTCCAGCTCCGGGAGGCCCACATCAACGCTGCGGGCGCCGAACAAGCCACTCACGCAGCTGCTGCGAGGACAATCACGGCGAAGCACCACCACGACCTCCAGACGAAGCAGCACCCTGAGGCTCATCACCCCAAGAGTCCGCACCCTCCGACTCAGCACCCCTAGGCTCAACACCCTCACGCTCAGCACCCCCAGACCCAGCACCCTCAGACCACGCAGCCCCCGGCTCCGCACCCCCAGACGCAGCACCCCCAGATGCAGCACCTGAGACGACAGCTACCTGAACAGGCGTAGTACTAGGGAGAGGGTCTACCTGAGACACTCCCGAGGAAGCAGGACCCTGGGGCGGGAGGGGGTCTACCGGAGGTGGACCGGGAGCAAGGAAGAGCGGCGGGGGCGGGGGAGGGGAAGAGCGGTAGGCAAAGAGATGGTAGAAGGGAACCGAATCGTCGAACGTGACGTCCTGAGACGGGAGGACACGGCGCGAGGTGGGGTGCTAAAACTGCCAGCCAGGCGCGTCAGGGACAAAGCCAAGGAAGACGCAGGGAATGGCACGGGCGAAGAGCTTGTCCGCGAACGTATCGCAAACAAAGGCATGAGAACCCCAGACCCGGAACACCGACGCATCGCGAACCTTTCCCGTCCAATGCAGTGTGGGCAAGGTCTCCGGCAAGGAGACACGGGGCCAGAGGTTGAGCTGATGCGCAGCGTACTGGACCGCAAACGGCCACAGAAAATGGGGAGCAGCCGCTTGGATCATGGAGGTGCGAGCGACCTCCATGACTAAGCCAATGTGGCGCTCAGCAATTCCATTTTTCTGAGGGGAGTCCGGAAGCGTGAACGATTGGAGAATGCCCTCCCCACGACAAAAGTCCCGCAAGAGGGTGGAGGAGAACTCACCACCTCTGTCAGAGTGCAGACGCAGGACAGGGAGGTCCTGACCGAACCGCTCGCGTAGCTGGAGACGGACTATGCGGATCCAAGGGATCAAGACATCAGAGACCTCACCCTTGCTGCGCAAGGGGAAGACCGTGGTGTGCCGCGTATAGTCGTCAACTACCAGCAGAAAGTAGCGCTCGCGGCCCTGTCCACTGACGCGGGCTGGGCCCCACACGTCCATGTGGAGGGTCTGCAGGGGAGCAGTCGTCGGGGGAAACGAGGAGTGAGGAGCGGCGCGCTGCTGCCCCTCGACGCAAGGAAGACTGGGCGGGGCAAGTGAGGGCGGTAAGGGAGGCAGATACCTGGGGAGACCAGAGACAAGGAGACGGGAGTGCATGCCACGAAGGCGTGGCAGGGAGGAGTGACCCAGGCGGTGGTGCCAAAGAAGAATCTGGTGCGACAGGAGGCGACACGAGCAAGAGGTGGCTACCTGACCTTACGCGGACACCTGAGCAGACGCAGCGACCTGAGGAGGCTCAATAGCCAGCGTGTACAGACTCGACTCTGGCCGACGAGTGAACGTATCCAGGTGACGCCCCGTCCGTGTGCACGTGCAGATCGACACACGCTGACCCCCAGGAGTGGTGGTAGTGACCATCGCATCCTGAAGGGCAGCGGTACTCACCAAGTTCGTAGAGAACGAGGGGAGGTGAAGACCTGACAGACAGCCGGACGGAACCGCCGGACACGGGAGGACAGTGGAGGAACGGGCAACGACCGGGCCCCCAGAGGGGTCAGCCAGTCTAACCGGGACAGGTGCAGGGAGAGGAGTGAGAGTGGTGCTGTCACGAAAGAAACAGCGCGAGGCGCCGGAGTCCAATGTGAAAGTGTGCAAGGCCTCAGCAGGCGCAGTACCAGGGGGAGTACCAGACGCACTAGCACCTAGAGAAGCAGCCGCTATACCTGGGTCAGGTGGCACACACTGGTAACAGTCACCCTCAGCACTAAAAGACAAAGCATACATGGCAGAGATAATAACATCAAAGTCTAGGTCAAAGATAGCAACTCCTGACTGAAGCAACTGCGCCCAGCGAGGGCACTCAACGTCGTCACCAAACTCAGCACGCCACGCGTCGTCAAGGCGGGCAAAGCAGCGGCGCTCAGTGTGAAACTTCCTGCATGTCCGGCCCGCACGGACACCCGTTCGAATGACATACGGGCAGGTCTCACTACTCTCACCCACCCCACGCTTAACCAACCACTCACGGAGCTGCTGGGGCGTCTGGGTCTCGCTCCGACCCTGCTGCTGCTGGCCCCGACCACCACCAGGGCCTCCACGCTGAGGTCTAGACCGACCACCACCGGTCCCACCGCCTCCACTGCCGCCACTCCCTCCGCTGCCTCCACCGCCGCCACCAGAGCCTCCACTGCCGCCACCAGTCCCACCGCCGCCACCACCTCCAACGCCTCCACCTCCTCTACCGCTGCCCCCACTACCGCTCCCACTGCCACCTCCACCACCACCGCTGCCTCCTCCATTACCCCGGCCACCCTTGCCCTTGCTGTTGCGGCGCTTCGCACTAGTCGAAGTAGCACCAACGTCCTCAGGAACAGAGACGTCTGCAGCAGCAGCAGAGGCGAAGGAGGAGGAAAGTGGGGAGGGGAGCACCCCTCAAAGAAGGGTGACCGCGGAGTGCCACGAGCAGCACCTACAGCAACTGCACTAGTCTCAGCTGCGAGGAGATGCTGCTCGAGGAGGTCAACAGTGAGGGAGGTGGGGTCGAGGGTGAGGAAGTGGTCCCTGACAGAGCGAAGGGAGTCAGGGAGGCGAGTGACTATGAAGTAGAGGGTGATGAACATGGGGGGCTGGTTCGTGGGAAGGAACTCAGCAAGGACGGCAGCGCGGTAGCGAGCGTCGCTAGTGCGCAGGTGGGTAACCAGGTCCGATACTGCGGCAAAAGCCGACAGCTCAGGGAACAGGTAGGGCAGTAGCAGTCTGCCAATAGCAGCAGTGGCAGGGGAGGAGTAGCGAGCAACGACAGCGTCGTAAAAGGCCTGTGCTGTCCTGTGCTCTCCAAAGTGAGCACATTCGGTCGCGGGCAGGTGGTTGCGAATGGCTAAGCGGGCAGTAGTGTCACGAGCCAGCCACTGGGAACGAGTCGAAATGTCAGCTGTGGCGGGAGGGGCTGGAGCGGCATCGGACACGTGGTCAAACAGTGAGACACTGTCCTTAAGATCGCTCAGTAGGTACAGTTGCAGATCATTGTGCCACGTGTCAAATGCTACAGTTCTGCCCTTTGGGTCGAACGAGAGAACTCGAAGCGACGCCATAGTGGCACACGACTCAGGAGTAGCAGTAGCAGGAGGAGCAGCAGTAGCAGTAGCTAAGGGGCCAAGGGGCTGGGCCGAGGGGACTAGGGGCCGAGGGGCCAAACAAGGGGGGGGGGGGGCGAGGGGCCGAGGGGCCTAGAGGGCCGAGAGGCCTACGGGGCCGAGGGGCCAAACAAGAGGGCCGAGGGGCCGAGGGGGGGGCGAGGGGCCTAGGTGGCCGAGGGGCCGAGGGGGGGGCGAGGGGCCTAGGTGGCCGAGAGGCCTAGGGGGCCGAGGGTCCAAACACGAGGGCCGAGGGGCCGAGAGGCTTAGGTGGCCGAGAGGCCTAGGGGGCCGAGGGGCCAAACACGAGGGCCGAGGTGCCTAGGGGCCTAGGGGCCTAGGGGGCCAAGGGGCCAAACACGAGGGCCGAGGAGGCCAAGCATAGGGGCCGAGGCTAGGGGCCGAGGGCCCGAGGGGCGGGGCCGAGGGGCCAAACAAGGGGCCGGGCGCGGGCTAGGTACGGGGCCGGGCGCGGGCTAGGTACAGGGCCGGGCGCTGGGCAGGAACGGGGCCGGGCGCTGGGCTCTGAACTGGGGCCGAGGGGCCAAACAAGAGGCCGGGCGCTGGGCGAGGAACAAGGCCGCGCGGGTGTCAACGTGCCGGGGCTAGGTACGAGGCCGGGCGCGGGTGTCGACGGGGCCGGGGCTAGGTACGGGGCCGGGCGCGGGTGTCGACGGGCCGGGGCTAGGTACGGGGCCGGGCGCGGGCTAGGGAAGGGGCCGGGCGCGAGGCTAGGTACGGGGCCGGGCGCTGGGCTAGGAACGGGGCCAAGCGCGGGCTAGGTACGGGGCCGGACGCTGGTGTCGACGGGGTGCAGGCTAGGTACGGGGCCAGGCACGGGTGTCGACAGGGCGCGGGCTAGGTACGGGGCCAGGTCGCGGGCTAGGTACGGGCCGGTCGCGGGCGTCGACGGGGCGCGGGCTAGGTACGGGGCCGGGCGCGGGTGTCGACGGGGCGATCGTGGGCTAGGTACGGGGCCGGGTGGCGGGCTAGGTACGGGCCGGTCGCGGGCGTCGACGGGGCGCGGGCTAGGTACGGGGCCGGGCGCGGGTGTCGACTGGGCGATTGCGGGCTAGGTACGGGCCAGGCGCGGGCGTGAGACAGGGCCGAGCGCGGGCAAGGTACGGGCCTATCGCGGGCTAGGTACGGGCCAGGCGCGGGCAAGAGATTAGGCCGGGCGCGGGCTAGGTACAGGCCTATCGCGGGCGAGGTACGGGCCGGGCGCGGGGCTAGGAACGAGGTAGTCGCAGTGTAGCAGGTGGTGGGCCCAAAAGTAACCTACTCTGATTCCATGTGAGAATAACAAACGAGAATGAATGAACTAGCAAACATTTGGGTACAAGTACTAACCCTAATTGGGTTGTACCCCTTATGGGCTACCCCACTACAGCCTACACAAATGTATAAGCCATAATGTTCTGACATTGGAGCAGTACAAAGACATCATGCCAGACAATCTGCCTGCAGGAGTCCCTCCAGCCCGAAATCACAAACATGAGATCGTGGAGGAATCAGGTGCGAAACCAGTCTCCCATGCGCCATACCGCCTTAGTCCGACCGAACTGACAGACATGAAGAAACGGATTGAATACCTACTGGACAACTGATCCGCCCATCCACCTCTTCCTACTGTGCACCAATTCTCTTCACTCCAAAGCTGGACGGTAGTTTAAACATGTGCATCGACTACCGGGCACTGAACAAACAGACAGTCAAGAACAAATACCCCATACCGCGCATAGACGATCTTCCAGACCAACGGCGTGGTGCAACGGTGTTTTCAAAGCTGGACCTACGGTCGGGTTAATGGCAGATCAAGATGGCAGATAATTCGATCCATAAGATGGTGTTCCGTACCAGATACCGCTCCTACGAATACTTACCGTTCGGACTCTGCAACGCACCAGCGACATTCCAGGCGGAGATGAATCACATCCTACGTCCCCTGCTAGACGACTGCGTGGTGGTATACCTGGATGTCATTCTCATCTACCCCAAGAACATGAAGGAGTATGTGGAGCATCTACGTAAAGTCTTCGAGATCCTACGGGAGAACAAGTTCTACGTGAAGATATCGAAGAGCGACCTTTCAAAATGTTACATTGCTTACTTTGTGAAGGCTATAGTGGAGTAGCCCATAAGGGTTACAACCCAATTAGTGTTAGTACGTGTACCGAACTCTTTCATAGTTCATTCATTCTCGCTCAGGATTCTAACATGGTTTCAGCTCAGGTCTTTCCCTAGGAACGTTGTTTTAGGGCCCACCACAGAGCTGCCCCACTCACTGCCCTAACAGCGCGCCGCCTTGCTGGCCCACGCGCCGCCCCTTGCAGCCCGTCGCGCCGCCCTTAGCAGCCTGCGAGCTGCCCCTGCAGCCCGCGCGCCGCCTTTGCAGCCCGCGCGCCACCCCTGTATCCCCGCGCGCCGCCATTGCAGCCCCATGTGCCGCCTCTGCAGCCCCCCGCACCGCCCCTGCAGCCCGCGCGCCGCCCCTGCAGCCCCGCGTGTCGCCCCTGCAGCCCCGCGCACTGCCCCTGCAGCCCGCGCGCCGCCCATGCAGCCCCGCGCGCCGCCCCTGCAGCCCCGTGCACCGCCCCCTGCAGCCCCACGCGCCGGCCCTGCAGCCCGCTCGCCGCCCCTTGCGGCCCGCACGCCGCCCCTGCAGCCCCACGCGCCGCCCCTGCAGCCCCCGCGCGCCGCCCCTGCAGCCCTGCGCGCCGCCCCTTGCGGCCTGCCCACCGCCCCTAGGCCCGCTCGCAGCCCCTGCGGCCCGCTCTCCTCCCTTGCGCCCGCTCGCTGCCACTACGGCCCGCTCGCCGCCCCTTGCAGCCCGTGCGCCGCCCCTTGCTGCCCGTATGCCGCCCCTTGCAGTCCTGCACGCCGCCCGCGCCCTGCTGCCGCCGCCTGCCGCCCTCTCTGCCGCCCGCCGCGCCTGCTGCCCCGCTGCTGCAGCCTGTCGCGCACCGCTCGCAGCCTGCTCGCCACCCCCTGCGGCCGCTGCCACCCCTTGCAGCTGCGCACCGCTCTTTGGCAGCCCGCTCGCCGCCCCTTTGCATGCCCGCCCTGCTGCTTGCAACCCCCGCTCCTGCCCGCCCTGCTGCTGGCCACCCTAGCCGTGCGCCGCCCTACCCTTCCTGCCTGCTGCTCTGCTGGTAGCGTGCCACCCTGCTCTGCCAGCTATGGCTTCTCTTTGTGTCCTCACATTCAATCATGAGGGCCGTCCGATCCAGTTCGACACGTGGCTAGACGACTTACAGCGATACCTACTAAGCGACTCTGGAGACAGCGTTTCGTTGTTTGACCACATGTCTGGAGCCTCTCTCTCCCCTCCCGCCACAGCTGACAGTGCGACTCGCTCACAGTGCCTTACCCGTGACGCTGCTGCTCACTTAGCCATTTGCAACCACCTGCCGTTAGCCAAATGCGCTCACTTCGGACATCACAAGACTGCTAAAGCACTGTACGATGCTGTAGTCGCCCGTTACTCCTCCTGTGCCACTACTGCTCTAGGCCGTCTTATACCGCTCCCTATCCTGTTTCCCGAGCTGTCCGCCTTTGCCACAGTAGAGAACCGCGTTACCCACCTTCGCACTAGCGACGCTTGCTTCCGCTGCTGCCCTCCCAGCAGAGTTCCATGACAGGACCCCCCCCCCCCCCCCCCCCCCCCGCCCCCCACCCTGATGTACATCACTCTCTACTTCATAGTCACCCGCCTCCCTGTTGACCTGCTTGAGCAGCACCTCCTTGCAGCTGAGACTAGTGTAGTCGCTGTAGGTGCCGCTCGTGGCATTCCTTGCACGCCCTTCTTTGACGGTGTTCCTCCTCCCCCCTTGCCCCCTCCTACGCCTCTGCTGCTGCTATTGACGTCCTTGGTGCTGAGGATGTCGGGGCTGCTTCTGCTAGTGGGAAGTGCTGCAGCTGCAAGGGCAAGGTTGGCAAGAGTAGTGGAGGTGGCAGCGGGGGTGGTAGAGGGGGCGGCAGTGGAGGTGGTGGAGGTAGTGGAGGTGGTGGCAGTGGTGGGAGTGGTGGCGGGAGCGGGGGCTTTGGTGGCGGCGGTGGTGGCAGCGGTGGGAGTGGCGGTAGTGGCGGTAGTGGGAGTGGTGGCAGTCGGGGTGGAGCTGTTCAGAGGGGAGGTTCTGGCAGTGGCTAGCGGCAGCAGCAGTAGCGTCGGAGCGAGACCCCTTCGCCCCAGCAGCTTCGTGAGTGGTTTTCTCACACTCAGCACCGCTGCTTCTCCCCCGCCTAGACGACGCTTGGCGCGCAGAGTTTGGTGACGAGGCCGAGCGCCCCCGCTGGGCAGAGCTGCTTAGATCTGGAGTTGCTATCGACCCTGGGTGAAGCTTTGTGGAGGTAGCTGCCGACTCTGCTGCTGCTGGGGGTGGTGCTACTAGGGATGATGCGTCTGGGGGTGCTGAGCCGGCGGGTGCAGGGCCTAGGGGTACTGAGCCTTGGGTTTCTGAGTCTGAGGGTGCGGATTCTGGGGGTGCTGAGCTAGGGGGTGCTGAGCCTGAGCGTGCGGAGACTGGGGGTGCTGAGCGTGGGGGTACTTTGTCTCCTGGAGGTGCTCCGGGTGCCTTGTTGCAGCGGGAGCCTCTCTCTCCACCGCAGCTGCGCGAGTGGTTTGCTCGGCACACCTGCCTTCGGAGTGGTGCTGCTGGAGCCGGGGGGTCTGCTGCTGGAGGCACTTGAGCTCCTGGTCCTGGAGGTACTGGAGCTGGAGCTGGAGGTGCTGCAGGATTTGGAGCAGGAGGCACTGGAGCTGGAGCTGCTGGAGGTACTGGAGCCGCTGGAGCTGGTGGTGCTGGTGGTACTGGAGCTGCTGGAGCTGGTGGTGCTGCAGGAGTTGGAGCTGGAGGCACTGGAGCTGGAGCTGCTGGAGGTACTGGAGCTGGAGCTGCTGGAGGTACTGGAGCTGGAGCTGCTGGAGGTACTGGAGCCGCTGGTCCCGGAGGTGCTCGTACTGGAGGTACTGGAGCTGCTGGAGCTGGTGGTGCTGCAGGAGTTGGAGCTGGAGACCCTGGAGCTGTAGACACCTGAGCTGGAGGCGCTGGCCCTAGGGGTGCTAGTGCTGTTGGTGCTGGTTCTAGAGACACTGGACGGCCGCGACCGTCCTTCCTCTGCTCCACAGCGTCTCCCCGTGCCATCTCCTCCTACGTCCTCTCTTGCTGACGCTCCAGAACTAGAGTCTGACTTAGTTCGTGCTGCCTGTCCTACTGTCCCACGTCTTCTAGCCACTGCTGTCACTGACCCTTCGTTTGAGTCTGCTACTGCTGCCGCCTGTCGTCTTGACTACACCGCAAGAGTGGATGGCATGTGGATTTTCAGGGCGAAGCGGCCGTCGGGTTCTCCGCCTGCCTTCAAGGCTCGTTACGTTGCGCGAGGCTTCTGTCAGCAATAGGGAGTTGACTTCTCCCCTACCCCAAAGATGACTACTCTTCGGGTACTGCTCCACGTCGCCGCTCAGCGTGACTACGAGCTGCACTGTCTTGACTTAAGCACAGCTTTCTTACAGGGCAGCCTGCACGAGGAGATCTGGCTGCGCCGCCCACCTACCTTCACTGGGTCGTTTCCTGCAGGTACCCAGTGGAGCCTCCGGCGGCCAGTCTACGGTCTCCGCCAGGCGCCTCGCGAGTGGCACGACACACTGAGGATGACGCTTGCGGCTCTTGGGTTTGCTCCTTCTACTGCTGACCCGTCGCTGTTTCTACCGACACTTCGCTGCCACTGTTCTACGTCCTCGTGTACATCGACGACTTGGTCTTTGCCACTGCTGACACTGAGGCACTAGTCCTTGTGAAGTCAAAGCAACAGAAAAGACACACCTGGACTGACCTGGGTGAGCTGCGCAGCTATCTTGGCTTGTAGATCACCCGGGACAGAGCACGGCGCACCATCACCCTAACTTAGTTACACATGGTGCACCAGGTCCTTCAGCACTTTGGCTTTCGGTACTCCTCGCCACAGTCCACTCCTCTGCCTACCAGTCACTCGCTCTCAGCTCCACCTTCGGACGAGTCCGTAGAGCTGAGTGGCCTGTATCCTGAGCTTGTGGGCCGCCTCATGTACCTGATGACCTGCACTCGACCCCTGACCTTACCTACCCTCTTAGCATCCTGGCACGCTACGTTGCGCCCAGGAGACACCGATTAGAGCACTGGAATCCCGCTAGGAGGGTGTTGCGCTACTTGTCTAGTACGTTGGGCATGGGGCTCGTGCTTGGAGGACGGGGTCCATTTGTCCTCACTGGACACGCAGACGCTTCTTGGGTTGACTACTTGGCTACTCAACGGTCCTCACAGGGTTACATTTTCAGCCTTGGCTCCGGCTCTGTTTCTTGGCGGTCTACCCGCTCGTCTTTTGTTCTCAGTTCCAGTTGTGAGGCAGAGATCTACGCCGGGGCCATGGCTGCATCGGAGTTACGCTGGCTCACCTACCTGCTGACTGATTTGGGAGAGCGCCTCGTTCTTCTCCAGTTCTGTACGTAGACAACAAGGCCATGATTGCGTTGTGTCACGAGCACAGACTGGAGCACAGAACGAAGCACATCGCTCTGCGTTACTTCCTTGCTTGAGAGTTGCAGCAGCGTGGTCAGCTTCGCCTTGCTTACGTGGCCACTAGGGCCAACACTGCTGATATATTCACCAAGGCACTTCAGTTTAGTGATCATCAGCGTTTCCGTATTGTTTTAGGCCTTGTGCCTACTTTGCCTCACTTGCTCAATGCGTGACTTTGCTTGTATTGTGATCTTTATATATACCTGCATGCTTACACTTGCTAGGGTATGATCACTGTATTATTTGTTCTCTTTTATATAACTCTGCATGTGAACTGGCCTTGTGGCCTTTGCTTGTGCTCGGAATGTGTGGTGACTTTGTGATCCACAAGAGGTTGAGCTGATGCGCAGCGTACCGGACCATCACATCCTGGAGGGCAGTGGTACTCACCAAGTTCGTTGAGAACGAGGGAGGTGAAGACCTGAGAGTGAGCCGGACGGAACTGCCGGACACGGGAGGATAGTGGAGGAACGTTAAGGTGTGCAAGGCCTGAGCAGGCGCAGTACCAGGGAGAGTACCAGACTCACTAGCACCTAGAGCAGCAGCAGCTATACCTGGGTCAGACGGCACACACCGGTAACAGTCACCCTCAGCACTAACAGACAAAGCATACATAGCAGAAAGAATAGCATCAAAGTCTAGGTCAAAGATAGCAATCCTAGACCTAAGCAGATCTGCCCAGCGAGGAAGCTCGACGTCGTCACCAAACTCAGCAAGCCAAGCGTCGTCGAGGCGGGAGAAGTAGCGGTGCTGAGTGTGATGCCGCCCGCAAGTCTGACCAGCACGGTCACCCGTGCGAATGACATACGGGCAACTCTCGTGGCAGTCGAGCAAGCAAGAACTAATTGCTCTCTCCTCTGCTGAAGCTGAATAGATAGCACCCTGCTCAGCCACCAAGGAAGGACTGTACCTTCGCGAACTACTGGAAGAAGCAAAGCTGGCCTAGTTACCCAACTTCTCCCTCTTCTGCGACAACCAATCTGCAATTCACATAGCGAACAAGAGCGATTTTCTCGCACTGAACGAAGCACATTGCCCTGCGCTATTTCTTTGTGAAGGACGAGATCGAGAAAGGGAGACTCGAGCTATCTTACTGCCCCACGTCCGAGATGGCAGTAGATTACTTGACCAAGAAACTCGGAAAGCAGAAGTTCGAGTACTGCATGCTGCTGACTGGACAAGGCCACGTCATCAGCAACGAAAGCGATTACACTCCAGAAGCGAAGGGGAGTGTTGGAAACATTTGTTCGCGCTTTTGATGTGTCGAACACTACAACGTATGCGAAGTGAACTACAACGAAGCAACAGCGAGTCAACCAAAGCAGTTGACAGAAAGACAATAGCAAGAGGTTAAGTGAAGCTCAAAGGTCAGCGTCCTTTGACTCGCCAAAAAGCAGCGTGACAGCAAGGAACATTTTTTGGCTCACTATTGAACCGCAACAGCAGTTACATTTAGTGACCACACCGTCTCGAGCCTCTCTCGCCCCTCCCGCCACAGCTGACAGTGCGACTCGCTCACTGTGGCTTACCTGTGACGCTGCTGCTCGCTTAGCCGTTTGCAACCACCTGCCGTTAGCCGAACACGCTCACTTTGGCCATCACAAAACTGTTAAAGCCTTGTACGACGCTGTAGTCGCTCGTTACTCTTCCCCTGCCACTGCTGCTCTCTGCCGCCTTATACTGCCCTACTTGTTTCCTGAGCTGTCACCCTTTGCCACAGTCAAGGACCTCATTACCCACCTTCGACTAGCGACACTCACTACCCGCGCTGCCCTCCCAGCCTAGTTCCTAGACAGGAACCCGCCCCCGATGTACATCACTCTTTACTTCATAGTCACCTGCCTCCCTGACTCTCTTCGTCAGTGGTTTGCTTAGTGTGGGGCGTCTGGGGGTAGTGTTCGCCCCATGCAGCCCGACCCAGGTATAGAGGCTGCTGCGCTAGGTGCTAGTGAGTCTGCTCTCCCTGGTACTTGCGCCTGCTGAGGCCTTGCACACCTTCACGCTTGACTCAGGTGCTTCCCGCTGTTTCCTTCGCGACAGTACCACCATCACTCCACTCCCTGCACCTGTTCCACTCAGACTGGCTGACACCTCAGGGGGCCCAGTTCTTGCCCGTTCCTCCGCTGTTCTCCCATGTCCGGCGGTTCCGTCCGGCTCACTGTCAGGTCTTCACCTCCCCTCGTAGAGGCAGTAGAGGCGCCAGACGTGAGATCGAACAGCGAGAGACCATCCTTGCTATCGCACTGTAGGAAAAGCTGTAGATCATCTATCCAGACCTCAAAATCGACCGCTCGACCCTCAGCATCGAAGGAAAGAACTGTGGGGCTAGCCATGAGAGCAGAAGCAGTAGGCTAGCAGCAGCAGCAGCAGTGCGACTCGGCTAAGTTGTGCGGCTAGGCAGGGCAGCGCAGCGCGGCAGTGCTCTTACCAGGGGCGGCTGGGTAGGCTACCGCGGCTGGTGAGGCAGGGCCGAGGCAGGGTCGGGGCAGGGCCGCAACAGGGCCGGGGCAGGACCGGGGCAGGGCCGGAGCAGGGGCCGGGCAGGGCCGGGACAGGTCCGGGGCAGGGCCGGAGCAGGGTCGGGGCAGGGCCGGGGCAGGTCCGGGGCAGGTCCGGGGCAGGGCCGGGGCAGGGCCCGGGGCAGGGCCGCGACAGGGCCGGGGCATGGCCGGGGCAAGGGTCGGGGCAGGGCCGGTGCAGGGCCGGAGCTTGGGGCCGCGACGAGAGGCCGCGACGAGAGGCCGCGACAGGGGCCGCGACGAGAGGCCGCAACAGGGGCCGCGACGGGGTCGAGAAGGGGCCGCGACGGGGCCGTGAAGGGGTCGCGACGGGGCCGCGAAGGGGTCGCGAGGAGGCGGGCCGCGACGGGCCGTGAAGGGGCCGTGACGGGGCCGTGACGGGGCCGTGAAAGGGCCGCGACGGGACCGCGACGGGGCCGTGAAGGGGCCGCGACGGGGCCGTGAAGGGGCCGCGACGGGGGCCGCGACGGGGCCGTGACGTGACCGTGACGGGGCCGCGAAGGGGTCGCGATGGGGCCGCGACGGGGCCGTGAAGGGGCCGCGAAGGGGTCGCGACGGGGCCGCGAAGGGGTCGCGACGGGGCCGCGACGGGGCTGTGACGGGGCCGTGAAGGGGCCACTAAGGGGCCGTAAAGGGGCCGCGAGGGGGGGGGCCTCGAAGGGCAGGGCAGGCCGCGCGCAAAGGGCGCTTCGGGCAGGTTAGCAAAAAAAAATTTGAAGTGGTGGGCCCTTAGGTAGGATCGGTCCCAGTAGGGAACCAGCTCTATACCATGTGAAGAAACAGGAATGAATGATTGACTAGGAAATGAGTTGGGTACAAATGTGAAACCCTAGGAAACTGTACCCCATAGTGTCTACCCCACTACAGCCTAAACAGACTATAGCATATAAGTTTGACACTGTTCTCGTACAGGATGAACCACAGTACAAGGTGGAACGAGTTCTCGCTCATCGACGCAGAAGATGCGGCAACACGCTCGAGTTCCTGATACGTTGGAAGTGATATGACCCATAAGAAGACAGTTGGGTTGCAGAAGCTGATACGGGTAACGCACGCCTTGCTTTCAAGGACTATCTTGTGAAGCAAGGTGTATCTCATGCCACCCAGCTTTGAGGGGGGGCGTGTGGAGTACAACGACTTTGCTGGACTTTACTTGCTTGATCTGCTTTATCATGCATAATCTAGCTTAGCTTTATTTATCTTGCATGCTTTTGCTTGATTTCCTATTTTTTTTGCTGAACTATAGAGTTTATAGTTATATGCACCGAAATAGGTTGACTACACCGAATACTAGGCTTTTCAGTTGCCACCGAATTGCCTTCAACCGAATTCGGGAACGACCGTTCGGGATGCTTCGTGATTCACGGAACCTTCTTGTAACACCTAGGTACTGCCTTTGTTTCAAGCCTATATATAGCCTCGCCTTGTACCCAGGTGATCATATTATATTCTGAACCAATTCCTTCAGTCCTTACATTGGGCACGAATTCCTTTTAACTAAGGCTACCCTGACTCCAATAGTCTTTGCCCCTCCACCGTAGCTAGGTTCGCGCGGGCAACACCAACAATACACCATCCGACAAATGTGGACGCTGGGTGAACGGCACGAAGCGAAATTTTTGGGAGGTGAAACGACTAAAATTCATGATGTTGATGGCGCTTCTTCAATCCTTGGAGTGCTGTTGGGGGACTTCGCCTGAAGGGCACTTTTTAAGTTCCTGGCAAGAAACACAGCATCGGGGATACCTAGGATCCACTCGTGTTCAAAAGTACACCTTGAGAAATTCTTCAACAGAAAAGCGGAGTGGGAGTAGCCGAAGCTTCGGGACATACTTGCCGACGACAAGTGATGGGTGAAACATCTGCAAAGCGCCGATGGGAGAAACGTGGTATTTTGTTAAACAACGTCGGTGGGAGCAGCTTCGACGACGGGGTCGACGGCGTTGATGCCTCTAGGTTCCGTGTAATTCGGTCTCGGAAGACCCAAGGCAGGTCCATGGTTCTTGATTGTACACCCACATGCTGGGGTTGGGTAAGCTGGCGGAAACTACTGGTGACCGAGTGGGCAGCTACAGTACGTCCGATGATTTCGTAGAACTGCACATGCGACTGAGGAATCACGGGGGTGTTTTTTGTTGGTGCAACCCTACGGTTTGCATTCGGCTTGTTGTCCGTGTGCGTGCATGCGTGTGTGCATGGAATGGTATGAGGGCATGAGATAATAAATATTTCATGCTTTCAATAGTGTGTGAATGATGAGGCACGATTTTGAGTGTGTGTCGAGTCAATAGCGAGTTATCGCTAGTCGCGTGTCATGTCGTCGTTTGCGTGTCGTGTGCGGTTTTCTATTTTGTCGTGTGTGGAACGTTCGGCGTGTCGAAGGTGTGCACAGCAGACTTCCGAGAACTCAAGGAAGAATTTATATTGAAGAACCAGAGCCTTGGTTTCATGATTCAGGTGATTTCGAAGCTATCCAAAAGGGTAAAGTTCAAGATAGTGAGAATAGTTACATTACTTGGTGTAGTGGAACATTTCGCTTGGTGTAGGCCCTTTTGGAGGGTAGTTTCGAGACCCTTCGTGGTTGGTGATGTTAGAATAGTGAAGAAGGAATGACTGAATTAACAAGCAGGTGGGTACAAGTAGGAAACCTAAAAGTGTTGTACCCTATATGAAACTACCCCACTACAGCCTAGATAGACTATAGCATATATGTTTGACACACCCCCATAGGAAAAGTGGGGGGAGAACAAGAGGTCACAAGACCGGTCAAGAAAGGCAAAGCAAGCTCAGGGTGGATCACGATATCACCACACATTCAGAGCACAAGCAAATGGCCACAAGGCCAATTCACATGTATAGTTATAAAGCAGAACAAACAATACAGTGAACACAACCTAACAAGTGTAAGCATGCAGGTATATGTATAGAGATCACAGTACAAATAGAGTCAAAAAGTGAGCAAGTGAGGCCAAGTAGGCACAAGACCTAGCATAGTACAAAAAGCGCTGATGATCACAAGGCTGAAGTGCCTTGGTAAAGATATCAGCAGTGTTGGCCTGAGTGGCCACGTAAAAAAGACGAAGCTGACCACGCTGCTGCAACTCTCAAGCAAGGAAGTAGCGCAGAGCAATGTGCTTCGTTCTGTGCTCCAGTCTGTGCTCCTGACACAAGGCAAGCATGGCCTTGTTGTCGACGTACAGAATTGGAGGAGAACGAGGTGCCTCTCCCAAGTCGGTCAGCAGGTAGGTGAGCCAGCATAACTCCTGTGCAGCCATGGCCCCTACGTAGATCTCAGCCTCACAACTGGAGCTGAGAACCGAAGACGAGCGGGTAGACAGAGCCGGAGCCAAGGCTGAAGGGTGTAACCCTGTGACGACCGCTGCGTAGCCAAGTCGTCAACCCAGGAAGCGTCTGCGTGACTAGTGAGGACAACTCGAGCCCGTCCTCCAAGCACGAGCCCCATGCCCAACGTACTGCACAAGTAGCGCAACACCCTCTTAGCTGCATTCAGGTGCTCCTTCCTGTGTCTGCCAGGAGCGACATAGCGTGCTAGAATGCTAAGAGGGTAGGCAAGGTCAGGTCGAGTGCAGGTCATCAGGTACATGCGGCAGCATACAAGCTCTGGATACGGGCCACTCGGCTCTACGGACTCGTCCAAAGGTGGAGCTGAGAGCGAGTGACAGGTAGGCAGAGGAGTAGACTGTGGCGAGGAGAACCGGAAGCCGAAGCGCTGAAGGACCTGCTGCACCATGTGTGACTGAGTCAAGGTAATGGTGCGCTGTGCTCTGTCTCGGGTGATCCGCAAGCCAAGATAGCTTGTTAGCTCACCCAGGTCTGTGCACGTGTGTCTCTTCTGCAGCTCCGACTTCACGTGGGCGAGTGCCTCAGTGTCAGGAGTAGCAAAGACGAGGTCGTCTACGTACACGAGAACGTAGAACGGCGGCAGAGTAGTGTCAGTGCATAGAAACAGCGACGGGTCAGCAGTGGAAGGAGCAAAACCAAGAGCAGCAAGAGTCGTCCTCAGTGTGTTGTGCCACTCACGGGGTGCCTAGCGGAGACCGTAGACTGGCCGCCGAGGCTCCACTGGGTACCAGCAGGAAACGAGCCAGTGAAGCCAGGTGGGCGGCGCAGCCAGATCTCCTCGTGCAGGCTGCCCTATAGAAAGGCTGTGCTGAAGTCAAGAGAGTGTAGCTCGTAGTCACGCTGAGCGGCGACGTGCAGCAGCACCCAAAGAGTGGTCATTTTCGGGGTAGGGGAGAAGGTCTGGAAGAAGTCAACTCCCTGTCGCTGACTGAAGCCTCGTGCAACGTAACGCGCCTTGAAGACAGGCGGAGAAACCGGCAGCCGCTTCACCCTGAAAATCCACATGCCACTGACAATGTTCGCCCCAGGCGGGGGAACCTCATCGACGCAGGTGCCTGTGGACTTCCAGGAATCCATCTCTGTGTCCATGGCTGTCTGCCACTGAAAGGAGTAGAGACCCTCTATCGCCTCTTCGTAAGAGCGCGGGGTTGGGATGTCTGGTGCATCCGGGTCTCCCTCTGGGGCAAGCAGCATGGACACGAGATGAAGGAAAGCAGCGGAAAAGCACTCCAACTCCTCCTGTCTGTCCTCAAGGACGTTCGTGCCGGAGAGCACACTCACCCCCGACGGACGGAGGACACACAGACGCAGACTCAGACTCAGCAACAAGACTAGTGCGTAGTCTAGACGACATGCGGCAGCAAAGTCAACAAGCTCTGAAACTAGAGCAGACGCAGCAGTGGACTCAAACGAAGGGTCAGTGATAGCAGTGGCCAGAAAGCGCGTGACAGTAGGACTAGCAGCACGAAGGGAGTCAGACTCCGGTCCAGACCGTCAAGAAGAGGGACGCAGGAGGGGACGGCAGAGGGACACGCTGTGGAGCAGTAGAAGGACGCAGAGTCATAGAGTGAGTGCCAGGGACAGAAGGAGAACGCTGACGCGGAACACGTTGAGGAGTGCAAATAGTGCGAACAGGCGGCTCAGGACGAGACTCAGGTGACACAGGACGAGACTCAGGCAACGCAGGACGAGACTCAGGCTCACGATGCTCCGTAAGACCTCTAGTCGGTCCAGAGTAAGGAGAAGGACAGGCAGGGGAGAGGCTGGCTGTAATTGCGACTGTGACTGGACAGGCGGTGGACTCAGTAAGGGAGGAGTAGGACCAGTAGAAGGCGGGAGACCAAGAACTGCTGAAGGAGTGGAACGTAGTACGACCGCGGCCGCGCAACGCCTCCAGAAACAGGAGAGACAACACCAGTACCCTCAGCTCCAGGGTCTCCAGCTACACACTCCCGCAGCACCACCAGCTCCAGTACCTCAGCAGCAGCCGGCTCCAGCAGCACCTCTACTAGCAACAGCTCTAGCAGCTGTAGCTCCAACTCCTGCAGCACCACCAGTCCAGCAGCTCCAGTACCTCCAGTACAAGCACCTCCGGGACCAGCTGCTCCAGCACCTCCAGCACCTCCAACACTAGCAGGACCTCCAACAGCGCCAGTACCTCCAGCACCAGCACCTCCAGGACCAGCGGCTCCAGCAGCTCCTGCTCAGAAGCACCTCCAGCAGCTCCAGATCCAGAAGCTCCTCCAGTAGTAGGCCCCGTAGCTCTAGCAGCACGGCTACAGCGACGAGCGTACCATTCACGTAGCTGCTGCGGAGAGAGGGGCTCCCGTTGGACGGGACACCCGGAGGACCTCCAAACTCCGCACACTCAGGCTCAGCACCCCCAGGCTCAGCACCCCCAGACTCAGCACCCCCAGGCTCCACACGCTCAAGCTCAGCACCCTCAGGCTCCGCATCCTCAGACTCAGCAACCCCAGGCTTAGCACCCCTAGGCTCCGCACCCTCAAACTCAGCAACCCCAGGCTTAGCACTCCTAGGCTCAGCACCCCCAGGCTCCGCACCCTCAGAAACAGCACCCCCAGGCTCAGCACCCCTAGGCCCCGCACCGGCAGGCTCAGCACCCCTAGCAGAACCAGAGTTGACAGCTACCTCGAGAGGCTCGACAGGGTCTACCTGGGACACACCTGAGGGGGCAGGACCCTGAGGGGGGAGGGGGTCTACCGGAGGAGCACCTGGTGCTAGGAAGAGTGGTGGGGGGGGGGGGAGAGGGGCAGTGCGGTAGGGAAAGAGATGCTAGAAAGATAGTGACTCGTCAAACATGACGTCCTGAGAGGACAGAACACGACGCGAGGTGGGGTGGTAAAACTACCACCCAGGTGCGTCAGGGGAAAGCCAAGGAAGACGCAGGGAACTGCACGGGAGGACAGCTTGTCCGCAGAAGCGTCGTGGACAAAAGCTCGAGATCCCCAGACACGGAACACAGACGCATCGCCAAACTTCCCCGTCCACCGCAGAGTAGGTGTGGTCTCCGGCAAGGAGACACGAGGCTGAAGGTTGATCTGATGCGCAGCGTACTGAACCGCGAACGGCCAGAGAAAATTGGGAGCAGCCGCATGGATCATGGACGTACGAGCGACGTCCATGACCATGCCAATGCGGCGCTCAGCAATCCCATTTTGCTGTGGGGAGGCCGGAAGCATGAACGTCTGGCGGATGCCCTCCGCACGACAGAAAGCCCTCAGAAGGTCGGAGGAAAACTCACCACCTCTGTCTGAGTGCAGACGCAGAACAGGAAGGTCCAAGCCGAAACTCTCGCTGGGCTGGCGAACGGGCACCGCGGATCCAGTTGATCAACACCTCAGTGACCTCACCCTTGCGG
>CANJKZ010000745.1:0-53392 GCA_947471745.1 Closterium sp. Naga37s-1
AGGGGTGGTGGCAGAGGTGCTGGTGGCAGTGGAGAAGCTCAAGCTCAAGGCCAACCCCGTGATTCAGCCATGGCGCCCATGCAACCAAGTCTTGGCCCACCTAGGGATGAGCCTAGGGTGTTTGGGCTTGACAAGTTCAACGGTGACAACTTTGCTGAATGGTCCTTCAAGATGGAGAACATCTTTGACCACTATGACCTGCTGGAGGTGATGGAAGGAACGGAGAAGCGCCCCGAGAACGACCCGGAGAAGAGCCCGTGGGTGCGGAAGAGCGAACAAGGCTATCTCTTACTTGGGCAAGCGTTGGGGAGCAGTCAGATCCGTCACATCAAGCCATTCCAGCGTGAACCAGAGAAAGGACCAAAGGCATGGGCTGCTCTCAAGGGTGTACATGCTCCTGCAACAGCGGCGGTAGCGGTGGTGTTGGAACGGCAAATGGCGGCACTACGAATTGAAGAAAACGAAGCGGTTGAAGAAGGGGTGCAGAAATTCTTTGACTTGTTGACGCGGCTTGAGGGAGCTGATTTGAACTACAGTGAGCTCCAAAAGAAGACCAAGTTGCTGGCCTTACTCCCAGAGTCATGGTCCTCGCTCATCATCAACCTTAATCGCGACTTGCCCCGCCTCTCGCTTGAAGACGTGAAGCGAGCTATCCTTCAAGAGGATTTCCGCCGCCGTGAGTTGGCGAGTGCGGATGGCGCTGGGGCAGCGAGCATCGGCCGTGGATATGGTCGAGGAAGAGGCAGAGGACGAGGGGGAGGAAGGTTTGGTGGCAGCAACTTCAGCGGAGGCCGCAGGAGTGGCGGTTACGGCAGCGACGACAAGAGCTACGGACGCGGTCGCGGCCGATTCGACGGCGAGTGTCACTATTGCCACAAGAGCGGACACGTGGCGCGACTGCTACAAACTCCCTGATGGTTGGACCCCTGCTCAAGGCCAAGAGGGTAGAGGAGCAGGAGGAGGGAGAGGACGAGGCCGTGGAGGCCGTGGCGGTCGCGGTGGCGGAGCTGCAAACATGAAGAGCGGAGACAACGACAAGGACCGGAGCGACGATCGATACCCGGGTCTATTCTACTTCGTGTCGACGCAAGTACCGGCTGGTCCAGAGAAGGATGAAGGCTTTGAGGAGCCAGCAGCTGTGGGGAAGGTGACCCTACACCCCCTGGACTATTGGGTGATTGATAGTGGCGCTACCTATAGCATGACACCTCGCCCGGACTTGCTCACCAAACTCGAGCCGTCACCGGTGAAGCATGTCACATCGGCTTTGGGGCAGCGAGCAGAGGTGAAAGGCATGGGCAAGGCCATGTTCAAGGGTGCTGATGGGAAGATGGTGGGCCTCAAGAACGTGCTTTGGGTGCCCAGCCTTGCTGCAAACCTGATTTCCGTGCGGCGGTTGGCAAAGGCCGGCATGGACACGAACTCGAAGGGAGCCAAGACCTACACCGCAAGGCTTGGCGATCGAATTCTTTGGGACCTTCATGAGGACAGGGATGTCTACAACGAGATGTGGCAGATCCCAGTGGTCCCTATGCCTAAGGAGAGGCAAGTGGCAGCAAGCATCAGCACCAAGGATGGAGCGGTCGGTAGCGACGATGGCGCGAACGGTCGCGCTAAGGAGAATGAGCTCAAGAAGAGCAAACCTGGAGGGACCAGCAAGTTCAGTGAACCTAAGGAGAGTGGTGCAGCAACCAAGGAGCAGCAAAAGGGTGAGGAGAACCCAGAGGCAGCAGCGGAGGAGGACTACGGAGAGAGTATGTGCGGCGCTATTGCGAGTGCGGCATTCTCCAATCCAACTTCGGCTACGGGGGAGTGTGATTGGCTCACCTTGCATCGGCGAATGGGGCATGTGGCCCTGCCCATCTTGCAGCAGCTAGTGAAGAATGAGATGGTTGCTGGCATACGTGTGAAGGGGGAGCCCGATGAGGTACTTGGCTGCCCGACGTGCATGCAAGCCAAGTTCACCCGTTTCCCGTTCTCTAGTTCGGAGGCAACGGCTAAGGCACCACTTGATGAGGTGGTGATGGACGTGGTGGGCCCCCTGAAGCTTGGAGCTGCTGGAGCTGAGTACTTTCTCACCATTGTGGATGTCTACACTCGCATGACTTGGGTGTACGTGCTGTCCAAGAAGAGTGACGTGGCTGAAACGGTGAAGACCGATTGGTTGCCGATGGTGGAGCGGCAACAAGACCGGCTAGTGAAGGCAATCCGCACCGATCGAGGGGGAGAGTTCTTGACCAAGGAGTTTGGATTGTGGCTGAAGAAGAATGGCATAAGGCACTCCCTTACCATGCCATACTCCCCTGCAATGAACGGCATCGCCGAGCGAGCGAACCGGACAATCACGGAGACAGCGCGCGGGTTGCTCATTGAAGCCGGGCTACCCGAATATTTCTGGCCTGATGCGGTGCGGAGTGCATGTGTGGCCAAGAACAGAGCTTTGACTCATGTGGGAGCAGACAAATGGGTGCCCTATGTGGAGTGGATTGGAAGGAAGCCAAAGGTGGATATGCTTCGGGTGTTCGGGTGCATGTGCATGGCGCTCGTGCCTAAGCATCTTCGGCACAACAAGCTCGGTGCCAAGGCGATATGGGCTGTGCACTTGGGCATGGCTCAAAACAGCAAGGGGTGGCTTCTTTGGGACCCATTCACCAAGAAATTCTTGGTGAGCAGGGACTGCAAATTCATGGAGAATCTGATGTACAAGGATTGGAAGGCGGAGAATGAGGCGAAGATAGGCGTGCGGTTGGGGGACGTGAAGAGTTCCGGTTTGGAGCATGTGGAGCTGCCCTTGGAGCTGAGCAGCGGCAGCACCACCACAAGGCAATCTTCCCTTGTGAATGGGGGAGAGGAGGCCAATGATGCAGAGGAAGAAGAGGAGGAGGTTCAGCAAGTGAGCGAGCGTGCACCGACACTTCCTTCTCGCACTACGAGTGCTCCACGGATCCGAGTCACCCCGCAGCAACGCCAAGGCCTTCATGTCCCTGCAGCTGAGGAAGAAGGAAGGGGCAAAAGGAGAATCCAAGCCCCAAATAGGCTGACCTATGAGGCACTGGGAAAGCCAGCCAAGTCAGCCTTGGCCGGAGCGGCACTTATAGTTGGAGAAGACGAGGAGAGTGACTACGAGGAGTGTGCCTTCACGTTCTTCTCTCCGGTGGAGATGCCGGGGGAACCAGCAACTCTCAAGGAGGCCTTGGAGAGTAGTGATGCTGAGGAGTGGAAGAAGGCAATGGAGAGTGAGCTGAAGAGCATTGAGGAGAACGGCACATGGGAATTGGTGGAGCTACCGGAGGGGCGTAAGGCGATTACGTCCAAGTGGCTCTTCAAGATCAAGTCCGACGCCGACGGCAAGATCGAGCGCTACAAGTCTAGGCTTGTGGCGAAGGGGTACCAGCAAAAGGAGAAGGTGGACTATAAGGAGTTGTTTGCTCCTGTGGTGAAGCCGACGACGCTGAGAACTCTACTCGCGGGAGCTGCCATCAAAGGATGGGAGGTGAAACAAATGGATGTCACCACGGCATTCCTCAACGGCGTCCTTGAGGAAGAGATTTTTATGGCGCAGCCAGAGGGGTTTGATGATGGTAGTGGCAGAGTTCTGAGGCTGAAGAAGGCCCTTTATGGACTGAAGCAGGCCCCTAGGCAGTGGTACTTGAAGCTGCGAGGAGTTTTGGAGGAGATAGGCTTCACTCCTTCATCCGCCGATCATTCCTTGTTCATGCTTGGCGAGGGGGAGCAGAGGAGTTTCATGGTGGTTTATGTGGATGACATCCTCATTTTCTCACCCTCTTCTGACCTTGTGAAGGAGGTGATGCTGAAGCTTCAAGATAAGTTCAAGTGCAAGGCCCTTGGTGACGTGAGCTTCTACCTTGGGCTCCACATCGAACGAGATGTGGAGAAGCGGTGCATGCGGGTGCATCAACGAAAGTACCTGGAGGCATTGGCTGCCAACTTTGGGCAGAGTGAAGGCCATGTGGCTACACCCTTTCCCTCTGGGTTCAAGTGTGTGAAGGGACCAGAGGAGGAGAGCGTTGGTGAAGAGGAGAGGCGCCGTTTTCACTCGTTGGTGGGCAGCCTCATGTACGCGGCGGTAAACACCCGACCGGACGTCGCATTTGCTACCGGACAGTTGGCTAGGGTTGTTCAATGCCCTAATGAGGAGCAGGTAGCTGCTGGAATGAGGGTGGCCAAGTATCTTGGCCAAACAGCGACCGTTGGGCTGCAATACTCGGCAGCGGCGCAAAGGTGCCAAAAGGGCGCGGATGGTGTTGAACCCGGGCGTTTGTTCCTCACCGCATTCTCGGATGCTTCTTATGCATCGGAACCAGAGGACATGACAAGTGTTGGAGGGTTCATTTGCTGTGTTGGTGGAGGCCCAACTGCTTGGGAGAGCAAGAAGCAGGTGGATCAAGCATTGAGCTCGGTGGAGTCCGAGTACATGGCACTCTTCCGTGCCGTACGGGAGATTGTGTGGCAACGGCGTTTGTTGGCCGAATTGGGGGAGGAGCAGCAAGGACCTACCCCACTCTACTGTGACAGCCAGGGTGCCATTGCTCTTGCTAAGAACCCTGTGTTGCATGGCCTCACCAAGCACATGAGGGTGAAGTGGCATTGGACGAGGAGCATGGTGGCCGCGGGTGAAGTTGAGTTGCACTATGTGAAGACGACAAGGCAGCCAGCTGACATGATGACCAAGAGGCTGGTGGAGCAGCAGCATTGGAAGTGTTGCAAGCTGGCTGGGATGGCTCTGAACTGAGAGAGCAAGATCCTAAGGCCAACAATCCGAGGGGGAGTTTGTTGGTGCAACCCTACGGTTTGCATTCGGCTTGTTGTCCGTGTGCGTGCATGCGTGTGTGCATGGAATGGTATGAGGGCATGAAATAATATATATTTCATGTTTACAATAGTGTGTGTATGATGAAGCATGAATTTGAATGTGTGCGTCGAGTCAATAGCGAGTTATCGCTAGTCGCGTGTCACGTCGTCGTTTGCGTGTCGTGTGCGGTTTTCTATTTTGTCGTGTGTGGAACGTTCGGCGTGTCGCAGGTGTGCGCAGCAGACTTCCAAGAACTCAAGGAAGAATTTACCTTGAAGAACCAGAGCCTTGGTTTCAAGATTCAAGTTATTTCGAAGCTCTCCAAAAGGGTAAACTTTAAGATAGTGAGAATAGTTGCATTACTTTGTGTAGTGTAACATTTCTCTTGGTGTAGGCCCTTGTGGAGGGTAGTTTCGAGACCCTTCGTGGTTGGGGACAGTGTGGCACTGTTCCACATCACTGTACCTCGGCTCTTGGGGTTTGTAGGAGCTGGGAGTCATTCCCAACTCGTAACTCTTCCTAACTCTTCCTATCTTGTGTTCTAAGACTATAGTGGTTGCCATAGTGCCATTTCGTTCAAACCGACGCTGTGTCGTCAATTCTTTATCAAATCGTGCAATCTAAATTGCTAATTGTAGACGACGTGAAGACGCTCCAGATCCAATTTGAATCAGGTCATTTGCAGCTGTGAGCAGAACGCTATCAACGTTTGAAGCCGCTGTGCAGAAATCCGTCAGTGCTCTCTATCTTTCGTTTTAGGCACATTCAAGCCTATTGTGACTATAACAACCCTGACCACCTCTCCTTCGAGTGCCCTGACCGCAGTGACACCGACGATGACGACGCCAAGGGAGGCCGCGGAAGGTCTGGCAGCCGTCGTCCCCGTCGAGGCAGAAATCAGCCGCGCAAGGAGAAGCAGTCGACCAAGTCGTCGACCTCGGCGAAGGACACCGACTCCTCTGCTGGCGGCAAAGGGCGAGACGACAAAGAGGCGTCGTGCTCGCTGGTTGGCGTCGTGGAGCCGACCGTCTCGTTGGCGCCTGAGGCTGGCGAGGACTTCCAGGCGATGGCGGCAGCTGTGCAGGCGAACCCGTCGGTGGTCCTGCTCGACAGCGGCTGCTCCCACCACCTGATGGGGACGAAGGAGGTCTTCGTCGACCTGCAGCCGAGCTGTGATGTGAAGCACGTGCGTGGATTCAACGGGGCTCTGCAGGACGTCCAGGGTCGGGGCACGGTCGCCTTGCAAGGAAAGGCCGGGAAGCAGGTGCTGATCCCCGACGTGCTCTACGTCCCCGGCGTGCACTCAAACCTGCTGTCAACTGGCCAGCTGAAGGAGAACGTTGTGAAGCTGCAGGAGGCTTCTCGTCTCAGCGACAGGGGACGTCCTTGGTAGGGCGTCCTACACTGGCCGAGTCCTCTGCACTGACCTGCGTCCTTGCTCGGCAAAGTCGACGTCGCCCATGGCGGATTTGGTGGCCCTGAGGGCGATGGTAACGGCGACGAAGTCAACCCCGGACAGACTACATGCGAGGCTTGCGCACGTCGCCATGGACACAATCCGGAGCTCGGCGAAGCACGAGGTCGCCATTGGGCTGGACCTCAAGTCGACGTCTGGCACTGACTCACCGTGTGTCTCGTGCGTCGGCGGGAAGCTGGCACGACACACCTTCCCCGACCAAGGCTCCGACGCCGACGACGTGCTGGCAGTCGTGCACATCGACCTGTGTGGGCCGTTCCGCGTAGCTGCCAAGGACGGCAGCCTTTACTTCTTGCTGCTAAAGGACCGCAAGACCCGCTACGTGTGGGTGAGGCCGGTCGCCAAGAAGTCGGATGCTCTGCAGGAGTTCGTGCAGTGGCTGGCGGTTGCTGAGCGACAGACGAAGAAGTCGGTGTTGATGCTGCGTTCTGACCGGGGAGGGGAGTTCCTCGGGAAGCAGTTCACCGACTTCGTGAACGGCAAGGGAATCACCCACGACCTGACCTGCCCCTACACCCCGCAGCAGAACGGCATGGCCGAGCGGGAGATGAGGACGGTAGTGGAGTCAGTGCGGACGATGCTGCTGCACATGGGCGTGCAGCACCACTGGTGGCACCTTGCTCTACGGCAGGCTGTCTGGGTCCGCAACTGCCTGGAGAGGTCGACGTTGCCGCCGGGGACGACACCATACCAGCTGCTGACCGGGAGAAGCCCGACTTGTCGCTGGCACGGGTGTGGGGTTGCATGGCGCAGTTCTTGGTTCCCGAGCAGCAGCGAGGTGGCAAGCTGAAGGCGAAGGCCAGGTGGGGCCTTCACCTCGGTGTGTCGGAGGAGAGCAAGGGCTGGGAGCTCCTCGCCATCGCCGACAACCGGGTGGTCACCACGTCAGACGTGGTGTTCTACGAGAACATGTCGGTGGAGGTGTGGAAGTCGGAGCACGGGCCGGCGTCAGGACGGACGTCGACCACCCCGCCGACGGACACCTCGGCGGTGACGATGCCTCTGCTCGCCGAGGTCGGTGAGCTTGCTGATGAGGACGCCGAGGTCGTCCGTCCTCCTTCCCCTCCCCCTGCACCCCCTGCCCCTCCCCTCGTGGCCGACCTGTGTGGGCTGACTCCGATGTCGGCCTCCGGCGATGAGGGGAGCAGTGGGGCGTCGCCTGTGGCGCCGCCCGAGAGCATCGTCGGTGGCCGACGTGAAGTCCAGCAAGTCGACATGAGAGTGAAGTCGACGCCGGCAGGTGAAGAGCAGGCCGAGGTAAAGCCGACGGTTGTGAAGTCGGCGAAGGGGGCAGCGGCAAGGCAGCAACCGACAGGGGAGCAGGCAGCAGCCAAGCCGACCAAGGAGCAACCGGCGACCGGGTATTCGGCAGGGGAGCCGACCACAGGGGAGAAGTCGGTGCAGCAGGATGCTGAGGGCAGTGACGCCGGTGAAGAGGAAGCCGAGCAGGCGGACGCCGAGGAGTCCACTGATAGCAACGAGGTGGAGGTCGGACCACGGCGGACAGGCCGACTTCGGAGGCCGCCTGACTACTTCGTCCCGGCTGCCTTCACCACGGTGTATGACGAGGTCGACGACGACCTACTGTACGACGACGCCGAGGAGGACGAAGACTTGCCAGAGCTCGACCCCGACATGCACGCCGACCCCGAGCACCGCTGGGACATCTCGACGATGACGGTGAAGGAGGCTTTGGCAAGCTGGAAGGGCAAAGCGGTGAAGGCCGCCATGGAGGAGAAAATCCGCAGCCTCATCAGCATGGGAACTTGGGAGCTGGTCGAACGCCCACCTGGGGTGAACATCATGAAGAACCGGTGGGTGCTGACGACGAATTACCGCATCGACGACACCGTCGAGCGCGAGAAGGCGAGGCTGGTCGTGAAGGGCTTCACACAGGTGTATGGCGCCAACTACGACGAGACGTACGCGCCGGTGAGCAGCTACGTCACGCTGAGGATCTTCCTCAGCATCGTCGCCGTGCTCAACCTCAACCTGATGCAGCTCGACATGAAGAACGCCTTCCTGCAGAGCAAGATCGACTGGGTGCTCTACATGTACCAGCCGGACCACTTGAGCGACGGGACCGGCCGGGTGTGTAAGCTGCTGAAGAGCCTGTACGGGCTGAAGCAGTCGCCGCTGCTGTGGTACAAGGCGCTCAACGACGTTCTGGTTGGCGCCGGCTGGAAGAAGAGCCAGGTCGACGAGGCTCTATACTTCAAGGTCGGTGACGACCTGCTCGCCGCCAGCAGCAGTGCCGAGATGCTGAAGGAGCTGAAGGAGCTGCTGGAGGCCGCCTTCGAGCTGCGGGAGATCTCGCCTGTGCAGAAGTACCTCGGGCTGGAGATCGTGCGCGACAGGTCGGCGAGGAAGTTGTGGCTCCACCAGTAGGGCTATACAAACAAGCTGCGTAGGCGTTTTCTCGACGAGGAGCAGACTGGGCGCACCCCGAAGACGCCGGTCTCGGTTGTCGCCTATGCCAAGCTCACCTTCGACGACGAAGAGGCACAGGAGCGCCAGGAGGAGGAGTACCGGCAGAAGGTTGGCTCGCTGCAGTTTGCGGCGACAACGACGAGGCTGGACATCGCCTTTGCCTGCAGCAAGCTGGGGAGCGGCCTCACGGTGAGGAGCGACCAGCACTGGCGTGAGGTCGACCGCTGCCTCGTCTACCTCGCCAACACCCGTGACACCGCCCTGGAGTTCGGCGGTGGACTTGAGTCGCTGAAGCTGGTCGGCTATGTGGACGCCGACGACGCAGGCGACAAGCAGAACCGGACGAGCACTGGCGGCTACGTGTTCGTCTACGGAGGGGCCGCAGTCTCCTGGTCGAGCCAGCGCATCAAGTGCGCGACGTTGTCGTCGACCGAGTCGGGGTACGTGGCGGCAACACAAGCCGGCACAGAGGGACGTCGACTTCGTTTTCTTCTTGCAGAGTTCCGGCAACTGGACGTTGGGACGCCGACTGTCCTTCGGGTGGACAACAAGTCGGCCATCACAGTCGCCGAGGGCATGGGGTTGACGGGCACCCTAAAGCACATGGAACGGCGACAAGCCTGGCTGCAGCACATGGTGAAGCGTGGGAAGTTCTCACTGAGGTACATCCCGACCGCTGAGCAGCCAACCGACTTCCTGACGAAGGCGCTGCACTACCCGGCCTTCAACCGATGCTCCGTTGCAATCGGCCAGGTGCGCCTGGTCGACGTGGGCGACGGTGACAACGACGTGCAGCAGTAGGTGCCATGCCCTCTTGCATGGCTGGTGCGGTGACCAGCGTGCTGTGTGTTGGGTGCACGCCGACGAGCTATTCTCCGAGGAGTCCTGCAGTGTGGGCTGGGGGCCCAAGCGTGAACGCGGCAGGGGAGTGTCAACGGGATTTGTGTTAGGCCCCGTCCTCACTTGGGCGGAGCCGACTTGGTGGTCGGGTGTGAGGGGAGCAGCCGACCTCGGGGAGCAGTGGGCGAGCTGGTCGACAGGGCTGGTCGACCTGTACAGGGGTCACTGCAAGGGCGCCGACTTCAGGAGGGCGCCGACTTCGGGGAGGTCGACTTGGGAAGTCGACCTGTGGAGGGCGTCGACTTGGTGACGCCGACCAGGGGAAGCCGACTTGGTGTGGTCGGTTGACAGGTGTGCTGGTCGACCTGGAGTTGGTCGACCAGGAGGGTTGTCGACTTGGAGCTGGTCGATCAAGGTTGTGGTCGACCTGGTGAGGTCGACGGGCACACGAGGAAGCAGCTGGTCGACGTGGTGGTTGCCCGGTCGACCAGGTTACCTGGGTGACGAGGTTCTGCGAAGGAGTGCGACGGTCGCCCAGGTGGTATTGGCGAGATCGACCTCGGTGGTGGTATCCCGAGGTCGACGTGGCTGATCAGGTGCAATCGTCAGCACAAGGACGACTTGGTGTGTGCGTTGTGCAGGTGACAAGGCACTGCACGCCAATCATCTGCGAGCACCTGCGAAGTAGGTGCGCTGCTGTTCTGCAGGAGCAACGCAGGCACGCCGTCGACCTGCAGCGTTGGCACGCCGTCAACTTTGCACTGCTGGAGCGCGGTCGACCAAGTCGTGCTGGAGCGCGGTCGACCGTGCTGCGCTGGCAGTTGACCTGCTTGCATGCTAGCTCTGATGTAGCCTTGTCTTGCCAACTTTGTTGAATCATTGTTCTAAAATTTTCCTAGTGGAACTCTTGCCAATTCTTCCTGTGAACTAGCAAGTAGTGTGAGCACTTGGAAACGACTAAGGAACGAACGAACTCAGAGATCCCTCCTACCCCGTGCCTAGCCCGTAGTCTAGCTCCCGTTGATAGAGTTATCTCCGCAGCGACGGCAGAATGCTACCGAGCCATAACTTTATAATGGCAGAACTTTTCGCGAGGCAACTTGGCTCATTTTGAAGCTCTTGGAGCGAGCTTCGATATAGCAAATTCTCAGCGTAATCCGATCGACCGTCTGCACGATACGCTGCGCGACGATCATGGTACACTTGCTAATTTTTCTAAGTCATTCTTGACTCCTCTCTCTACAAGCTCGGACCCGAGGATAGGGGCTGGTCTTGTACCAGGCACCCAAGGACCCTTGGAAATGTCATAATAGCCTGAGTTTATTAGGCCCTTACACCAACATTACTTACCCGTGTAGTTCCTACTACGAGTAAGTGCGTTACTTTCCCATGTGGTTGGTACTAAGCGTAGGTGCGTTACTTACCCATGTGGTTCGTACTAAGAGTAAGTGTGTTACATACCCATGTGGTCGGTACTAAAAGTAAGTGCGTTACATACCCATGTGGTCGGTACTAAGCGTAAGTGCGTTACTTACCCATGTGGTTGGTACTACAAGTAAGTGCGCTATATGTCAATGTGGTCGGTACTAAGAGTAAGTCCATTTCTTACGCATGTGGTTGATACTAAGAGTAAGTTCCTTGCTTTCCCATATTGTTAGTACTAAGAGTAGGTGCGTTACTTACCCATATTGTCGGTACTAAGAGTAAGTGCGATACTTACCCATGTGGTTGGTACTATGAGTAAGTGTATTACTTACCCATGTGGTCGGTCCTAAGAGTACGTGTGTTTCTTACCCATGTGGTCAGTACTAAGAGTAAGTGCGTTACTTACCCATGTGGTCGGTACTTAGAGTAAGTGCGTTACTTACCCAGCTGGTTGGTACTAAGAGTAAGTGCGTTACTTACCCATGTTGTCGGTACTAAGCGAAAGTGCGCCACTCACCCATGTTGTTGGTACTAAGAGTGGGTGCGGTACTTACCCATGTGGTTGGTACTAAGAGTAAGTGCGTTACATACCCATGTGGTCGGTTTTAAGAGGAAGTGCGTTACTTACCCATGTAGTTGCTACTACGAGTAAGTGCGTAACTTCCCCATGTGGTTGGTACTAAGCGTAGGTGCGTTACTTACCCATGTGGTTCGTACTATGAGTAAGTGTGTTACATACCCATGTGGTCGGTACTAAGAGTACGTGCGTTACTTACCCATGTGGTCGGTACAAAGCGAAAGTGCGCCACTCACCTATGTTGTTGGTTCTAAGAGTTGGTGCGGTACTTACCCATGTGGTCGGTAGTAAGAGTAAGTGCGTTACATACCCATGTGGTCGGTATTAAGAGGAAGTGCGTTACTTACCCATGTAGTTGCTACTACGAGTAAGTGCGTTACTTCCCCATGTGGTTGGTACTAAGCGTAGGTGCGTTACTTACCCATGTGGTTCGTACTATGAGTAAGTGTGCTACATACCCATGTGGTCGGTACTAAGAGTACGTGCGTTACTTACCCATGTGGTCGGTACAAAGCGAAAGTGCGCCACTCACCTATGTTGTTGGTTCTAAGAGTAGGTGCGGTACTTACCCATGTGGTCGGTAGTAAGAGAAAGTGCGTTACTCACCCATGTTGTAGGTACTAAGAGTAGGTGCGTTACTTACCCGTGTGGTTGGTACTAAGAGTAAGTGCGTTACATACACATGTGGTCAGTAAGTTCTTTACTTTCCCATATTGTTAGTACTAAGAGGATGTTACGCTACTTGTGCAGTACGTCGGGCATGGGGCTCGTGCTTGGAGGACGAAATCGAGTTGTTCTCACTGGCCACGCAGACGCGTCTTGGGTTGACGACTTGGCTACGCAGCGGTCGTCACATGGTTACACTTTCAGCCTTGGCTCCGGCTCTGTTTCTTGGCGGTCTACCCGCTCGTCTTCTGTTCTCAGTTCCAGTTGTGAGGCTGAGATCTACGCAGGGGTCATGGCTGCGCAGGAGTTACGCTGGCTCACCTACTTGTTGACCGACTTGGGAGAGCGGCCTAGTTCTCCTCTAGTTCTGTACGTAGACAACAAGGCCATGATTGCCTTGTGTCAGGAGCACAGACTGGAGCACAGGACGAAGCACATCGCTCTGCGTTACTTCCTTGCTCGAGAGTTGCAGCAGCGTGGTCAGCTTCATCTTGCTTACGTGGCCACTCGGGCCAACACTGCTGATATATTCACCAAGGCACTTCAGCCTCGTGATCATCAGCGTTTTTGTAATGTTTTAGGCCTTGTGCCTACTTTGCCTCACTTGCTTACTTCGTGACTTTGCTTGTTTTGTGATCTATATACTTGTACCTGCATGCTTACACCTGCTAGGTTGTGATCACTGTACTGCTTGTTCCCATATCTATAACTCTGCATGTGAACTGGCCTTGTGGCCACTTGCTTGTGCTCAGAGTGTGTGGTGACTTCGTGATCCACCCTGAGCTTGCTTTGCTTTTCTTGACTGGTCTTGTGACCCCTTGTTCTCCCCCACTTTGCCGATGGGGGTGTGTCAAACTATAGTGCTGCTTATGTTGTGTAGGCTATAGTGGGGTAGCCTATATGGGGTACAACCCAACTAGGGTTAGTACTTGTACTCAGTTTGATGTCAATGCAATCATTCCTGCTCGTTAGTTCCTGACACGTACTGCCCTGCCCGAACTGCCCGTACTGCCCTGCCTGAACTGCCCGTCGCGCTGCCCGCATAGCTGCCTAGCGCGCGACCCGCTCGCTGCCCTGCCAGCGGCCTGCTCGCGCCCTGCTAGCGCGCTGCCTTAGGCCTACGCGCGCCCTGCCCGCAAGCTACCTGCGCTGCCCGCGCACTGCCTGCGCTGCCCGCGCACTGCCTGCGCTGCCCGCGCGCTGCTGCTGCTGCCCGCGCGCTGCATTTCCTGCCCGCGCGCTGCCTGCCTTGCCCGCGCGCTGCCTGCACCGCCGACGCCCTGCCCGCGCACTGCCCGCCCTGCTCGCGCACTGCCCGCACGCTGCTGGCGTCGCCTGCGCGCTGCCCCTAAGGCCCGCCCTGCCCGCGCTCTGCCTGCACAGCCCGCGCGCGGCCCTAAGCGCCCTGCCCGCGCTGCCCTGCGCCCTGCCCGCCCTGCCCGCGCTGCAGCCGCTGCTACGTTGCCGCTGCTGCCAGCGTTGCATTGCCCCGCCGTGCCCGAGCCGCGCCGCACACCCCGAGCCGCGCCGCACACCCCAAGCCGCGCCGCACCGCACGAGCCGCGCGACCCTGCCGAGCCGCGCTGCGCTGCCTAGTTGCTTGGCAGATCGGTTTCTACTGCTGCACTGCTGCTGCTTCTGCTACTGCTGCTGCTACTGCTGCTGCTGCTAATGCTGCTGCTAGTCAGGCCCTCATATTCACTTTTAGGGACGTTGATGCATCAGGGTCCCTGTGAAAAAAAACCTGAATTTTCAGGGTTCCTAAAAAAAAAAGCCTGAACTTTCAGGGTAAAAAAAAAAAGGCCTGAATTTTCAATCACATTATGCCTTTGTATATGAGAGTAGTGTATACAAAATATGATAGCCGAGGGATTCCAACCAGGAACTTTACCATTGGGTATCAATTTCGCTAACCACTAAGACAATTCATCCAGTCAACCGTCAGTGTCTTACGTGTCATAACGTCAAATGTTGGTTGACTGAGTCTCTCGGGTGTTTTACGGGAAGGATTCGGAATGTGCATTCAGTGTACACTTCGATAAAATACTGAAAAATCAGTGTTAGCTATGAAATAAAGGCTGAAAAATCAGTGTCACAAAAATCTCAACACTGAAAAATCAGTGTAGGTACACAAAACTAGGCTGAAAATCAGGAATTTCAGGGGAATATTCCTGATATCGTAGGGCCTGCTGCTAGTGCTACTGCTGCTGCTACTGCTGCTATTAACGATGGCTACACTCAATGTCCTTGCCTTTGACGCGGAGGGGCGCCCGATTAGGTTTGACTGCTGGCTCGAGGGCCTCCAGCTGTACCTACAGAGCCAGGCTAGGGAGGACGTTTCACTGTTAGAACACGTGTCCGGTACCTGCCTAGCCCCTGAGGATACAGCTGCGCGTGCTCTTCGTACTCAGTGGCTCACCCGCGATGCTACCGCCCGCTTTTCTGTCCGCAATGCCCTCCCGCATGAGGAACGAGTCCATTTCGGCCAGCTTAAGACGGCGAAGGAACTGTATGATGCTGTAGTTGCTCGTTACTCCTCCCCCTCGTCTGCTGCCCTAGGCCGGATCATGCTGCCGTACCTTCACCCTGAGCTGTCTGAGTTCCAGACTGTTGCTGACCTCTTCACCCACCTTCGCGCTAGTGACGCTCGCTACCGTGCCGCTCTCAAGCCGGACTTTCTGTCTGCGAACCCGCCTCCGATGTACATCACACTCTACTACCTCGTTACTCGCCTCCCTGACTCCCTCCGCTCCGTTAGGGATCACTTTCTTGCTCTCGACCCCACCGAGATCACCCTTGCCCTGCTGGAGAAGCATCTTCTCGAGGCAGAGAAGAGCTCCGTCGCTGTCGCTGCCTCTCGTGGCACTCCCCGCTCCCCCTTCTTTGAGAGGTGTTCTCCCTCCCTTCTCGCGCCCTCCGTTGCTACTGCTGCTGTTGACTTGCTGCGTACTGAGGAGGTCGGTGCTGCATCTGCTCCTAGTTGGACGCGCCGCAACAGCAAGGGCAAGGGGGGTAAGGGTGGTGGGGGGGGGGGCACTAGAGGAGGTGGTGGCGGGGGTGGTGGCGGTGGTGGTGGCGGGGGTGGAGGCGGTGGTGGTGGCGGGAGTGGAGACGGTGGTGGCGGCAGTGGAGGTGGCTGGGGTGGTGGAGGCGGTGGAGTGGGCGGAGGGGGCTCGGGTGGAGGTCGTCGTGGAGCTGGCAGAGGCGCAGGCTCTAGGACGACGACTGGTGGTGCAGCTCGTGGCGGCGGAGGTACTGGGGGTGGACACCAGCAGAAGGCACGCACCCCTCAGGAGTTTCGTGAGTGGGTGGTTCAGCATGGCTCCATTGGGGCCCGTACGTCAGGGGCTCGGGGCCCAGGACTAGTGAGCCCTGTGGGAAGACCGGGCACACTGAGTATCGTTGTTTCTGTCGTCTCGAGGATGACTGACGCACCGAGTACGGAGATGAGCTGGTTCCCCCCAACTGGTTAGCGTTGCTAGGGAAGGGGGTTGATGTGTTTGCTCTTGGCTTTGCCAAGATCAATGTTGGAATCCATGCTATGTATGCTGGTGCTGCGAGTGTTGAGGGTGACTGTTACTCGCGTACGTGTCGCGCGCTGCTGGTGTAGAGGCTGCTGCTCTAGGTGCTTGTGAGTCTGCTGCCGCAGGTACTGCTTCTGCTGAGGCTTTGCACACCTTCACGCTTGACTCAGGCGCGTCTCGCTGTTTCTTTCGTCGGGTCAGTTTTCGACAGGGGCAGGTGGCTGTCTGGGACAGGTGGCTGCGTCGGGTCAGTTAGCTGCGTCTTGTTCGTGCCGGCTACTCTCGCACCAGACTCTCCTCTGGCACCACCGTCTTGGTCACCCCTCCCTGCCGCGCTTGCGTGGCATGCACTCTCGTCTCCTTTTCTCTGGCCTCCCTAGGTCCCTGCCCCCGCTCCCGCGCTCGCTTGCACCGCCGTGCATTCCCTGCGTCAAGGGGCGGTAGCGCGCCGCTCCTCACTCCTCCTCGTTTCCGCCGACCACTGCTCCTCTGCGGACTCTTCACATGGACGTGTGGGGCCCAGCCCGCGTTCGTGGACAGGACCAGGAGCGCTACTTTCTGCTGGTTGTTGACGACTACGCGCGCTACACCACGGTCTTCCCCTTGCGGAGCAAGGCAGAAGTTCGATGTGTTTTGATCAACTGGATCATTGCTGTTCGTCCCCTGCTGCGCGCTCGGTTTGAGCAGGACCTCCAGGTCCTGCGACTGCACTCTGACAGAGGCGGTGAGTTTCCTCCGACCTCCTTCGGGGCGTTTGTCGTGCGGAGGGCATTCGCCAGACGTTCACGCTTCCGGCCTCTCCCCAGCAGAATGGGATTGCTGAGCGCCGCATTGGCTTAGTCATGGACGTTGCTCGCACCTCCATGATCCATGCAGCTGCTCCCCAATTTCTGTGGCCGTTTGCGGTCCGATACGCCGCGCATCAGCTCAACCTCTGGCCCTGTGTCTCTGTGCCAGAGACCTCGCCTACACTCGTTGGACGGGGGAGGTTGGCGATGCGTCGGCGTTTCGGGTCTAGGGCACGCTCTCCCTTGTTCGCGATACCACCACGAGCAAGCTCTCCCCTCGCACTCTCCGCTTCGTCTTCCTTGGCTTCCCCACCGACGCCCCGCCCTGGCAATTTTACCACCCTGCCTCGCGCCGGGTCCTGTCTTCACAGGACGTCACCTTTGACCGTCTACACCCGCACACGTCTTCCCCGCTCTCCCCACCGCCCCTCTTCCTAGTCCCAGGTCCTCCTCCGGTAGACCCCCTCCCCCCGCAGGGTCCTGCTCCCTCAGGTGTGTCTCAGGTCGACCCTCCCCCCTTGGTTGAGCCTTTGGAGGTCTCCTCTGACACCTCTGGCAAGCTGAGGGGGGTGACCCCGCGGCTGACGACACGGCGACGACTCGCCGCTCCCCGCACTTGGAGACCCCTCCTGGTTTTCCGCCTCGGCCGTCTTCGCCGCCTCCGCAGCTTGTCGCTGTGGTCTCTGGTGGTTCTGGGGGTGCTGAGTCTGGGGGTGCCAGTTCTGGGGGTGCTGAGTCTGGGGGTGCTGGTTCTGGAGGTGCTGGAGCTGGTGGTGCTGGAGGTGCTGGAGGTGCTGGAGCTGCTGGTGCTGGAGGTGCTGGTGGTGCTGGAGGTGCTGGAGCTGCTGGTGCTGGAGGTGCTGCTGGTTCTGGAGGTGCTGGAGCTGGTGGTGCTGGAGGTGCTGGAGGTGCTGGTGCTGGAGGTACTGCTGGTGCTGGAGGTGCTGGAGCTGCTGGTGCTGGAGGTGCCGCAGGTTCTGGGGGTGCTAGAGCTTATGGAGCTGCTGGTGCAGGAGGTGCTGGAGCGGCTGGAGGTACTGGAGGTGCTGGAGCTGCTGGTGCTGGACGTACTGGAGGTACTGGAGGTGCTGGAGCTGCTGGTGCTGGAGGTGCTGGAGCTACTGGAGCTACTGGTGCTGGAGGTGCTAGAGCTGCTGGTGCTGGAGGAGCTGGAGGTGCCGGTTCTGGGGGTGCTGACACTGGGGGTGCTAGAGCTGCTGGTACTGGAGGTGCTGGAGCTGCTGGTGCTGGAGGTGCTGGAGCTGCTGGTGCTGGAGGTGCTGGAGCTGGAGGTACTGGGGGTGCTGGAGCTGGAGGTACTGGGGCTGCTGACGGTACGGGTACTGTGCCGCGCCAACTTTTTGTCTACCCCCAGCCGCAGTCGTCCCTGCCACCGCCTGACTCGGTCCTTCACCAGGTTCTTAGTCTCCCGTCTTCCTCTGGCCTCAATCCACCTCTCCTGTGTCCACCGACAGACCAGTCTCAGCCACAGCTACTGCCTGGCTCCCCGCTGCCTGCTCCTGCTCCTCACACTGAGGTGACTGCGCGTCGTGAGCCTGAGACTCGTGCTTCCACACCTACTCGTGCTCGTCGTGTCCCACGTCCTCGTCCTCCTGCTGTCCCAGGCACTCACGTTATGGCACTTCGTCCTTCCTCTGTTCCACAGCGTGTAGCCCTGCCCTGTCTTCCTGACGTTCCTAACCCTGAGTCCGACCTTGCTCGTGCTGCCAGTCCTACTGTCACTCGTCTCCTCGCTACTGTAGTCACTTACCCTGACCTTGAGTCTACTGCTGTGTTTGCCCTAGTCACTGAGCTAGTCGACTTTGCTGCTCAGAGTCGTCTCGACTTTGTCGCGAGCCTTGTTACTGAGTCTGAGTCTGTCTGTCCTCCGTCCGTCGGGGGTGAGCGTGCCCTTGGCTGTGACGTCATTGAGGACAGGCAGTTTGAGCTTGAGTGTCTCGCGGCCGCTTTACCCCGTTTCACGTCCATGCTGCTTTGCCCTGAGGAAGACAAGGATGCACTTGACATCCCCACTCCGCGCTCTTAAGCAGAGGCGATCACGGGTGAGTACTCCTCTCAGTGGCAGACAGCCATGGATGCAGAGATGGCTTCCTGGAAGTCCACAGGCACCTACGTCGACGAGGTTCCCCCTCCTGGGGCGAACATAGTCGATGTCATGTGGATTTTCAGAGTGAAGCGGCCGCCGGGTTCTCCGCCTGCCTTCAAGGCGCGTTACGTTGCTCGAGGCTTCAGTCAACGACAGGGGGTTGGCTACTTCCAGACCTTCTCCCCTACCCCGAAGATGACTACTCTTCGGGTGTTGCTGCACGTTGCAGCACAGCGTGACTACGAGCTGCACTCCCTCGACTTCTCCACAGCTTTCTTGCAGGGCAGCCTTCACGAGGAGATCTGGCTGCGCCGCCCACCTGGCTTTACTGGGTCGTTTCCGGAGGGTACCCAGTGGAGTCTCCGGCAGCCAGTCTACGGCCTCCGCCAGGCGCCCCGCGAGTGGCATGACACACTGAGGACGACACTTGCGGCTCTTGGGTTTGCTCCTTCCACTGCTGACCCGTCGCTGTTTCTCCGCACCGACCCTACTCTGCCGCCGTTCTACATCCTCGTGTACGTCGAAGACTTGGTCTTTGCTACTGTCGACACTGAGGCGCTGACCCTTGTGAAGGCGGAACTGCAGAGAGAGACACTTGCACTGAACTGGGTGAGCTGCGTAGCTATATTGGCTTGTAGATCACCCGGGACAGAGCACGGTGCACCATCACTCTGACTCAGCCACACATGGTGCACCAGGTCCTTCAGCGCTTCCGCTTTCAGTTCTCCTCGCCACAGCCCACTCCTCTGGCTACCGGCCACTTGCTCTCAGCTCCACCTTCGGACGAGTCCTTAGAGCCCAGTGGCCCGTACCCAGAGCTTGTGGGCTGCCTCATGTACCTGATGACGTGCACACGACCTGACCTCGCGTACCCTCTCAGCATCCTTGCTCGCTTCGTCGCCCCCGGGCGACACAGGAAGGAGCACTGGACAGCTGCGCAGAGGGTACTTCGTTACTTGTGCAGTACATCGGGCATGGGGCTTGTGCTTGGAGGACGGGGTCCAGTAGTACTCACAGGACACTCCGACGCTTCTTGGGCTGACGACCAGGCGACTCAGCGGTCGTCCCAGGGTTACTCTTTCAGTCTCGGCTCTGGTTCTGTCTCGTGGAGGTCCACTCGTTCGTCTTCTGTGCTTGGTTCCAGCTATGAGGCTGAGATCTACGCTGGGGCCATGGCTGCACAGGAGTTACGCTGGCTGACCTACCTGCTGACCGACTTGGGTGAGCGGCCTCGTTCTCCTCCAGTTCTGTACGTTGACAACAAGGGCATGATTGCCTTGTGTCAGGAGCAGAGACTGGAGAACAGAACGAAGCACATTGCTCTTCGTTACTTTCTTGCTCGGGAGCTGCAGCGGCGTGGTCAGCTGCGCCTTGCTTAGGTGGCCTCTCGGGCCAACACTGCTGATGTCTTCACCAAGGCCCTTGGGTCTGGTCATCTTCAGCGTTTCTGCACTGCTCTAGGCCTTGTGCCTACTTTCCCTCACCTGCTGGTTGCTTAACTTGTCTTGTATTGTGATCACTTCACTGCTTTGTCAGAATGTGATATTTGTCTAGCCTGCAGTGGGGTACTCTATAGCGAGTATAGCCCAAATTAGGGTTTCCTATATGTACTCAACTGCCTGCTAGTGCAAACCCTCTTTCCTGTTTCTAACTTTCTGCTTCCTATTCTGACATGCTGTCAGAGCGAGATCGCTCCTGGCCTGTGGGCCCACCTGCTTCCAGTGCTGTCCTATCTGTCGCGCGCCCCGTGGCGCGCGACGTTTTTTCTTCCCGCCACGCGCTCGGGGCGCATGGCGGTTTTCTGCCCACCGCGCGCTCGGGGCGCGCGGCGGTTTTCTGCCCACCGTGCGCCCCGAGGCGTGCGGCGGTTTACTGCCTCACGCGGCGCTCCGGGGGCCCGCGCGCTGCCCTGCCCGTTGCCCGTCGAGGCGCCCTAGGGGGCCGCGCGTCGCCCTGCCCGTCGCCCGTCGCGGAGCCCTGGGGGCCCGCGCGTCGCCCCCCCCTCCCGTCGCCCGTCGGCTCCCTGGGGGCCCGCGCGCCGCCCTGCCCGTCGCCCGTCGCGGCGCCCTGGGGGGCCGTGCGTCGCCCTGCCCGTCGCCCGTCGCGGCGCCCTGGGGGCCAGCGCGTCGCCCCCCCCTCCCGTCGCCCGTCGCGGCTCCCTGGGGGCCCGCGCGCCCCCCCTCCCGTCGCCCGTCGCGGCGCCCTGAGGGGCCGCGCGTCGCCCCTCCCGTCGCCCGTCGCGGCGCCCTGGGGGCCCGCGCGTCGCCCCCTCCCGTCGCTCGTCAAGGCGCCCTGGGGGCCCGCGCGCCGCCCCGCTTCCGCTCACACGCCGCCCCGGCTGCTGCCCGCGTTTCTGCCCTGCGTTGGGGGTATGGGGGTGGCAGGTGTGTGAGCCGTCCCCTGCTCCTCCTCCTCCTCCGTCTCCCACTGCTGCAGCTGCCGCTGAGGGGGGTGAGTGTGTGGGAGCCGAGGGAGTGGCGTTAGGGGGGTGACGTGGGAGTGGAGCTAGGGGTGCAGCAAGGGGTGTGTGAAAGGGGGGTGGGACAGTTAGGGGAGGTTGAGCGGAGGCAGCCGTCGTGTCGTCAGCAGCGCCAGAAGTCCGGGGCTCTGTTCCGGTAGCCCAGCGAGCCTGCTGCGTCAGTCGCCCGAGGGTCCGATGCTCCTGCCGCTCAGAGTTAGCCGCAGAGCCAGTTACTCCTGTAGTCCGGGGCCCTTGCTCCGGTAGCTACCGTGCGCGCCGCTCCTGTTGCCCGTGTGTCTGCAGCTTCACCCGTCGCCTCCTATCTCCACTCCTCTCACAGTCCCGCCTCCTCCTCCTCACTTGCCCTTTGTGAATGCCTCTAGCTTTGCTTGTACTTGTGAACCTGCTCTATGACTGCTTGCTGTGCTGATTATACCCCACTTTGACTATGGGGGTGTGTCAGAATGTGATATTTGTCTAGCGTGCAGTGGGGTACTCTATAGCGAGTATAGCCCAAATTAGGGTTTCCTATATGTACTCAACTGCCTGCTAGTGCAAACCCTCTTACCTGTTTCTAACTTTCTGCTTCCTATTCTGACATGCTTGTGCTTTTATAACTCTGCATGTGAACTGGCCTTGTGGCCGCTTGCTTGTGCTCAGAATGCGTGGTGATCTTGAGATCCACCCTGAGCTTTGCTTTGCTTCGTTCTCTTGCTTGACTGGTCTTGTGACCGTCCGCTGTGTTTGCTATCTCCCACTTTGCCTATGGGGGTGTGTCAAATTGTATTTGTTCTGTAGGCTGTATTGGGGCATACCCTAAAGGGTACAACACTTTAGGGTTAGGGTTAGCTATACAATCGTGTACTGCCCATCATCCTACTCATTCTTATGTTCCTACTTCTGACAGGTTGGATTTCAAGTTCACGACTTACTGTATGGCCCCGGATATAAGCGCAGGTGCGCTTATGATAAAATAGGATTCTTAGGGGGTGGGCTTATAATTGAGTAAAAAGTGCCGTGTTCCCCGGCATATAAGACTCGTTGCGCCGGTAAGAAAGTCCCACAAGACTCGACTCTTATGTGGCGGAGGGTCTTTTATATCAAGTTTAAAATTAAGAGGACCCCCCCGCCCCCCCCCCCCCCCCCCCCCCCTCCCCCCCCCCCCCTTAGAGGGTAATCTTTATAAGACCCCCCTTTGCTGTATAACGCGCTAAGAGGGTAGAATAATCCCTGCCAACCCAACGGATTTCGTGCCACGCAGGGTCCTCTGCGGGTTCAGGCGGGGGTTTCCCGTCATTCATTACCGTATTACCGTATTACACCGGATAGTAGCGCAGATGCGCTTATAATAAAATTAAAATTTTCTAAGGGTGGCGATTGTAATTGAGTGTAGGGCATTAGCGCCGGCGCGTATATAATGGAAAAAAAAAATGAAATTCGTTTTTAAGGTACCAAAGTGAAGCCCTCAATAAAGCGAACACGACTGTGAAACGTTCACGTGGGATAGTGCATGTAATTCAGGCGAAAACCACCGCGCTTCGATTTCCCACCGCACAAAAACCGTCCCGATGCCCCACACCTGCCAGAGCTGACTCGAAACCTGCTGTGCGGCCCAATCGCATCGTCATGCGTTGCCAGGCAGGAGAATCTCGGCCGAACCCTCTACAAGGGTGTCGAATCTCCCCTGCCAGCGCAGCATGGCCGGTGCCGCGAACCCTCCTCTGCGTGTTCAGGCAGGGGGGTACCCGTCTCTCATTGACGAGGACCCCGAGCCGCTAACCCGAAGGGGTCCTCTCCAAACAGTCATTTCTTCACGCTGTCTTGCAGTTTTTGCATCCGTTTCTTGTTCTCGCCCGCCTGGCTGCGGAAGCCATGGCGGAGTTCTCAGGCACACACTTTTTGTTCACGAAGAAGCCTACCGCTAGGCCCGCGTTCGGAGTTACCGCTGACGGCTGGTATAGCCGTGTCCCACCAGAGCCACCAGAGCCACCAAAGCATCTCGCGCCACCTGCGCCGCTTGCTCCTCCTGCGCCTCCTGAACCTCCTGCTCCTCCTGCTCCTCCGAATCCGCCGGTGTATGAAGGCACGGGCAATCGGCCCGTGCACACGCTCCTGCTCCCATCTGCGTTCGACGAGTACCTATCGGAACCTGACAGCAACAAAGCCCCATATGAGTACGTAGAGGCCCCGGCCCCGGCAGCTCGATGGGGTCAGCCCGAAGATTGCATGTGGGACGAATCTGCTGTGGGTGCTGACGATGATGTGGCCGACGCCGATGAGGAGTGGCGCGCCGGCGCCGATGAGACTCGCACCGAGGCTGGCACCGCGGATGATGTGTATCCTGAGGGTGCCCCGGGCGACGACGACGACGACGGCGTAGAGTACTGGCCGCGCGACGGCCTTCCCGACAAACTTCCGATACCTTCTTTCCCGCCTACTAACCGCAAACACCCCACCCTTCTTCTGAGAAACGTGATGCCCGCCCCCCCTCTCCCAGGCACAAGCCCTCGCAGCATAAGCGTAAGGCTTATACTGCGCAAGAAAAATTGATGTGGATCGCGCGTCTTGATGTCGCGGTGTCGGTACGCGCGTTGGCTCGCGAAAGTTGCATCCACCGAAAGTGTCTGACGGAGTGGAAGCGCGCCTCTGACTTTCTCAAGGAAGTTCACTCCGCACGGAAGCGCATGCACGGCCGCGGGAGGTCTTCTTGGTACCGCCCGATGGAACTGAAGGTGTACGAGAGGCTTTTCGACTGGAGCCGCAAGGGAACCGCCGTGTCCGTCTGTGGGGAGGGGCGAATCGTAGTGGTGGGCTATGGGGAGGGGCGAATCGTAGTGGTGGGCTAGGGGGAGGAGGGCGAATCGTAGTGGTGGGTTATGGGGAGGGGCGAATCGTAGTGGTGGGCTAGGGGGAGGGGCGAATCGTAGTGGTGGGCTGGGGGGAGGGGCGAATCGTAGTGGTGGGCTGGGGGGACGGGCGAATCGTAGTGGTGGGCTGGGGGGAGGGGCGAATCGATGAGCCGTAAAGGTGGGCTCGAGGGGGGAAGGGTAAAGGTGCGGACGGATTCAGCATAGGGTCTCCTACCCGTTATCGGTTAGAGGGATCAGCGTACACTCACAAAAATTGGTTGAAAAATCAGACAAGGTACAAACAAAAAGACTGAAAAATCAGCCGAGGTACATACATAAAAACTTTGAAATCAGCCTAGGGTTGAAAAAAAAGCATGATTTTACGCTGAATCAGCCTAAAAAGGCTGATATCTAGAGCCGTGCTCCTGCGCCACCTGCACCCCTTGTCAAAACATACATGTCTACATTTATCTAGGCTGTATAAGGGTTAGCCTTAAGGGGTACAAACACCTTCTCGACACTTTGCTTGTACCCCCCTTCCTTGACATAATCACCATTCCTAGCAATAATTCCGACATGATATTAAGAGCTTCGGTTAGGACGTTCCTAGCCTGCCCGATTTTTGTTTTTGCTGCCCGTCGCGCGTTATTCCCGCTGCCCTGATCGCGACCCTCTGCCCTGCCCGCTAGCGCCGCCCTGCCCCGTTCGATCGCGACGCCCTGCCCCGTTCGATCGCGACCTCCTGCCCCGCTCGATCGCGGCCCCCCTGCCTCGTGCGACGCGCAGCTGCCTCCGCTGCCCCGCGCCTCCATCGCGCGACCTGTTGCCCCGCTGCCCTGCCTCTGTCTGTCAAAACATATATGTTTGGATTTATCTAGGCTATATTGGGGCTAGCTTTAGAGGGTACAGAAATCATCTCGACACTCTCCTTGTACCCCCTCCCTGGACCTGATCGACATTCTTACCCTACTATTCTAAAATGGTATTAAGAGCAGATATGTTCTTAGGACCATTATGAAAGTTTTTTTTTTTTCGGGCCCACAGTTAGTTCTGCCCTGCCCTGCCCGTTTTTTCTGCCCTGCCCCTAACCATCGCAACCCAGCCGCTCGCTAGAGCCGCCCTGCCCACGCAATCGCGCCTGCCCTGTCCCTCGCGCGACCCGCACGATGCTAGTGCGCTGCCCGCTGCTCGCGCTCGCGCTGCCCACGCGCTGCTCGCGCGCTGCTCGCGTTGCTCGCCTGCTGCCCCCGCCGCACGTGCGCTGCCTGCGCGCGGCCCACGCATCCCACATTGCCCGTCCTCGCGCGACCCTCACGCTGCCAGCGCGCTGCCCACGACTCCCGCTGCACGCACTCGTACTGCCAGCGCGTTGTTGCCTCTGCCCCGCGCGTCGCGCGCTCCTACTGCCTGCGCGCTGCCCGTGCTGCTCGTGCTGCCTGCTGCCGCGCTGCTTTGCGCGCTGCCCGCACACAGCCAGCACGCCCCGCGCTGCCCTGCACGCTGTGCACCGCGCGCCACCCTGCCCTGCCCTGCTGAGCTACAGCCTTGCGGCTGCCGCTACAGGCCCTGCTAGTGCCTCTACAGCCCTGCTGCTGCCGCTAAAGCCCTTGCTGTCGTCACTACAGCCTCTGCTAGCGCCACTACAGCCCTGCTGCTGCCGCTACAGCCCCTACTGTCGCCGCTACAGCCCCTGCTAGCGCCGCTACAGCCCCGCTGCTGCCGCTATAGCCCTGCTATTGCTGACACAGCCCCTGCAACTGCCGCTACAGCCCCTGCTAGCGCCGCTACAGCCCCTGCTGCTGACGCTACAGCCCCTACTATCGCCTCTACAGCCCCTGCTAGCGCCGCTTCAACCCTGCTGCTGCCGCCACTGTCCCTACTGTCCCTACTGTCGCCACTACAGCCCCTGCTAGCGCCGCTACAACCCTGCTGCTGCCGCTTCAGCCCTGCTGCCGCCATGACAGCCCCTACTGCTGTCGCTACAGCCCTGCTGTCGCTGCTAAAGCCCATGCCACTGCCGCCTTTGCGCCACTGCTGCTGACTGCCGCTGCCCGTCACGGCCTTTCTCCTAGTCTTAGCGGTTGACGCAGATGGACGGCCTTTCAAGTGAGGGTTCTGGCTTGTGTGCCTGCGCAGGTATCACCGGAATTTCATTATAAATAACGTCTCCCTGCTCGAGCACACGTCGGGGTCCCTTCAGGCCCTCACGACTCCCACTGAGCCTGCTGCTGACGCTAGCGAGGACGAGCAGTGGCGGTACCGGTCGGACAGCCGTGCCTACACACAGTGGACGGAGCGCGATGCCGCCACGCAGCTTGTCGTCCGAGCTCACTTGCCGGTCGACCAGAGGGACCACTTTCGTCAGGTGACGTCGGCCCAGATTTTGTACGACGCTGTGGTTAGACACTACTTCTCCCTCTCTCCTACCACCCGGCCACTGCAGCAGTGACGTCAGTTGGTAGGGGAAGTGCAGCAGCTGGTTGAGGAGCCGAGTGTAGGTACCTGTGCGTTTGCTCGTACAGGTGGTGTCGTCGGTGGAGGCGGAGGTTCAGGGGGTGAACAGCAGTGGCAGCACCGTCAGCCAGCGACCCTCTCGCCGCAGCAGCTTCGGGAGTGGGTTTCCCAGCAACGCGTCCCTGGTGGTGTAGAGACTGCTAGTCTAGGTGCCTGTGAGCCTGCCAGCACAGGTGCAGCTCTTGCCGAGGCATTGCACACTTTCACGCTTGACTCCGGTGCGTCTCGCTGCTTCTTCCGCGACTGCACCACAGTCACACCGCTCACTGCACATGTCCCTATCACCCTGGCTGACCCATCTGGGGGCCCAGTCGTTGCACGTGCCGGCAGCCCCTTCTGGCTCCCTCTCAGGTCTCCACCTCCCCTCGTTCACTACGAACTTGGTGAGTAACGTTGTCCTCCAGGACCAGTTGGTCACTACCACTACACCTGGGGGTGAGCTTGTGGCAATCTGTACGGACTCACAGACAGGTGAGCACCTCGCCACGTTCACTCGGAGACACGGGTCTGGCCTGTACACACTGACAACTAAGTCCGCACAGGTAGCTGCGTCCGGTCAGGTAGCTGCGTCCGGTCAGGTAGCTGCGTCTTGCACATGTCGGGTACTCACCCACCCGTCTCTCCTCTGGCACCACCGTCTGGGTCACCCCTCCCTGCCACGTCTGCATAGCATGCACTCCCGTCTCCTTGTCTCTGGCCTCCCCAGGTCCCTGCCCCCGCTCCCTCGGTCGCTTGCCCCGCTTTTCGCCGCTCCTCACTCCTCCTCGTTTCCTCCGACCACTGCCCCTCTGCAGACGCTTCGTCGTCGACACCCTCGTCGTTGACGTGCTGCTTCGTCCCATCGACCGGATTGATCCCCTCTCGTCGGCCTTCCTGCCAACTTCTCCTTTATCGACAGCTCCCTTGTCGACTGCCCGGTCTGCTGCTCCCCTGTCGACTGGACTTCTGCTGCTTCCCTGTCGTCGACGGCTGCACATCCTCCTCGACGAGCATGGCGTCTCGTCGGCCACCGCCGATGCCACGGGCCGGTGCCACAGGCGACGCCTTAAGGCTCCCCTCATCGCCGGTGGTCGACACTGGTGTCAACGCAGGCCTATCTGCAACGGGGGTGGGAGGAGCAAGAACAGGGGGCGGAGGGAGGACTTCCTCGACGCCCTCATCAGCAATCTCGTCGACCTCGGCGAGCAGTGGGAACGTCGCCGTCGAGGTGTTCGTCGGCGGGTGCGCCTGCGTCCACCCCGACGCCGGCCCATACGTCGCCTTCCACACCTCCAGCGACAGCGTCTCGTAGAAGATCACCTCTACCGACGCTACCACCTTGTTGTCGGTCAAGTCCAGCACCTCCCAGCCCTTGCTCTCCGGTGACACGCCCAGGTGAAGCCCCCAGCGAGCCTTCGGCGCCAGCTTCACACCTTGCTGCTGCTCGGGAACCATGAACTGCACCATGCAGTGCCACACCCGTGCCAGGGTGAGGTCGGGCTTCTTCCCGGTCAGCAGCTGGTACGGCGTTCTCCCCGGCGGCGTCGTCGACCGCTCCAAGCAGTTGCGCACCCAGACAGCTTGTCGTAGGGCGAGGTGCCACCAGTGGTGCTGCACGCCCATGTGCAGCAGCATCGTCCACACGGACTCGACGACCGTGCGCATCTCCCGCTCAGCCATTCCGTTCTGCTGTGGAGTGTAAGAGCATGTCAGGTCGTGGACGATGCCCTTCCCGTTGACGAAGTTGGTGAACGCCTTCCCGAGGAACACCCCTCCCCGGTTGTAGCGGAGCATCAGCACCGACTTCTTCGTCTGCCGTTCCACCAGCACCAGCCACTTCTCGAACTCCCGCAGCACGTCGCTCTTCTTAGCGACCGGCACCACCCACACGAACCGAGTGTGGCGATCCTTCAGCAGCAGGAAGTACAAGCTGCCATCCTTGGCAGCCACCCGAAATGGCCCGCACAAGTCAATGTGCACGACAGCCAGTGCCTCCTCGGCGTCCGAGCCCTTGTCGGGGAAGGTGCGCCGCGCCAGCTTTCCTCCGACGCACGAGACACACGCCGGGTCCGCTCCGGTCGACGACTTGATGTCGAGCCCAGTAGCAACTTCATGCTTCGCCGAGCTCTTGATCGTGTCGACGCCGACGTGCGCGAGCCTTGCGTGCCACCGGGGGTCGACTTCGTCGCTGAGGTGATCGTCCGTAGAGCCACCACCTCGGTCGACGGCGACCGCGTCGAGCAAGGGCGAAGGTCGGTGCAGAGGACTCGGTCACGGCGATGAGCAGCATCTCGTCGCTGTCGCCCTGAAGCTGCGCTCCGCTCTCCTTCATCTAGCTATACTCCCGGAACGTAAAGCACGTCTGGGATAAGGATCCGCTTCCCGGCCTCCCCTTGCAGAGCGACGGTTCTGCGACCCTCGACAAGCTGCAACGCCCCATTGAATCCACGCACGTGCTTCACACTGCCGCTCGGCGCCATGTCGACGAAGACCGCCTTCGTCCCCATCAGGTGGTGGGAACCGCTGTCAAGTAGCACCGCCATCGGGTTTGCCTGCACAGCTGCCGCCACCGCTTGGAAGTCCTCGCCAGCCTCCGGCGCCAGCGAGACTGTCGGCTCAACCACGCCGACCATCGAGCACGACGCTTCCCCGTCGCCTCGGCCTTTGCCGCTGGAAGAGTCGACGTCCTTCGTCGACGACGTCTTCTTCAACGTCTGCTTCTCCTTGCGCGGCTTCTCATCTCGACGGGGGCGACGACTGGTCGACCGACTGCGACCTCTCTTGTTGTCGTCCTCGTCGCTGTCGTCGCGGTCGAGGCACTCGTAGGAGAGATGGTCGGGGTCGTGGCAGATCCAGCACTCCCGTCGTCGACCACCTCCCTAGCGGCCCTTGTCCCGCGTCGGCCTCTTCTCATCGACGTCCTTCGTCGACCGCCCACTTCCGCTACCACCTCCGCCCGGCTTCCCGCGCTGCCTCTGCTGACGATTCTGCTTCGTCGGTGTAACGTAACACGCCTTCGGAAGGAGCTCCGGGGGCTGCTCTGCCTCCTGTAGAGCCTCGTCTTGAATGACGTAGCTGGTGAGGGAGTCCTCGTCGAGAGACTCACGCGTGCCGGGCATTATCATCATCCTCTTCATGAGGTTGTAGCTGCGCGGCAGGCCCTTGACGACGTGGGTGATGTAGGACGTCGTTGAGCACGGTTGCAGTAGTCCGTCGCCGACTCCTGCTCGCCCATCCGAAGGTGTGTCATCTGCTCCTCCAGCAGACCGATGTACAGGTCGTCCGTCGCCTGGTACATCAACAGGATGAAGCGCCACGCCTGGTGACCAGCATCCAGTCGCTCTCAACACGACTTGAGTGCTATCTGCACCACCGACGAGCAGCACCTCGAGATGACCATGAAGGTGAGCAGGTGAGAAGCACGAAACTCGTCCTCGGGCGGAATTGGCACGGTGCCATCGGCAAAGCCCTTCAGCCCGGCGACCTCCAGCTGAGGTTCCATCGCCTCCCTCCAGGTGATGAGGTCCCGTCGACCTTGCAGCGGTGAGGCGGTAATTTTGTTCGGCGTGAACTTGAAGTGACCATACGCCGGTGCGATCCCGCCCGCCGTCACGTGCGTCGTCGCCGAGAGCCCTCCACCACTTCGTAGAGGAGAGCGACGTCGTTCGTCGACGTCGGCACGCGAGCTGCCTGCAGCCGCCGTCGACCGCTGCACTCGCGCCTGACTCCCGTCGACGCCACTGTCGACCTTGATCACCCCTCTCTCCTTCGTGCCCTCGCTGTCGCTGACTCGTGCACCGCCGTCGACCTCCTCGTCGACGCCACCTTTGTTTCGCACCGGTCGAGGAGATGCAGGTCGTGACGGGTGTTCCGTCGCCCACTGCGCACGGATGCCCAGCTCGATGATCCCCAGAGGGAGGGTCGACCCGTACTCGGCAGCCTCGTGGCGTCTCCTCGCATCAGCCAAACGAGCCTCCAAGGTGTCCGCTACGCCCGCTTCTACTACGGGGTCGACCATGGCGACTAAAATGGCTGTCAGCCTACGAACGACTTAGTAGGTGCAAAAGTCGGCTCTTATCTGAAGGTAATCTGCGGGGCCGTCCACGCTCACCGCACCATGCGGAGAGTCACTCTACAATAGTCGTGAGCTAGACTACAGGGTGTTGGCACGAACTCTAGGAGTGATCGTAGCTTTGCTTAGTTCCTTAGCACATGCACAATCACGGGAGAGTTTTGCAAGAGTTCCCACTAGCAAAGATTGCATTACAGAATGATTGAACATAACAATGACAAGAATGACTACATCACGCACCTAGCAACTCTGCAGCTAGCCTGGTCGACCGCCTGCCAGCGTTGCGTAGAGGAGCCGCGCTCGCGCTGCAGAAACGCGGCCTGCCAACACAGCAGGTCGACGACGTGCCAACGCTGGAGCAGAGCGGCTGTCCAGCGTTGCACCCGTAGAAAAAAGCAGTGCGCACGTCCGCATGTGCACGCATACGATTGGCTCGACTTGCACCGTTGTGCATCCGTCGGCCCTGGTCTGCGCCTGATGAGCCACATCGAATTCGGGATAACAGCCCGAAGTCGCCTTCGTCACCGCGACCTCGAGGACGTTCGCGTGCATCCGCAGAACTCGCCGAGCAGGTTACCTGGTCGACCTGGTCGACCACCCTGTGCTCTGGTCGACGCCTCTCTCGTCGACCACATCTCCCGTCGAGGAGCACCCTGGTCGACGAACCCCTCCGTCGACCAGCACTGTCAGCTGCTGCTCCTGGTCGACGGCCCGTCCGTCAACCAGCCCAGTCAGCTGCAGCCGTCGAGCTCCCCTGGTCGACGACTCCAGCCCCGCGACAGTCCTGTGCAAGTCGACGACCACCTCGTCGGCCTGCCCCTCAGAAGAAGGCCGTCGAGCTCCCCTAGTCAACGGCAACACCGCAGCGATCCCCTGCAGCTCAACGAAGCACGTCGAGCAGCTCCCTCACTGCGTACGGTCGGCTGCTTCTCCCGTACATCCGACTAGGACGTCGGCGTCGCCCAAGCGAGGGCAGTGCCAACACTTCATTCCCGTTAACAATCTCGACGTCCATTGTTGCTATCCACTGCAAGACCACCGGTTCCAATATCGCCCTAGTGTAGGTGCGAGGAGTCGGGATGTTAAGAGTGTATGGGTCACCCTTTGGGACTAGCAGCATGGCATAGAAATAAGGAGCAGTGGCAGCAAGGAAATCTAGCTCAAACTGCCTGTCCTCTAGGGCGTCACAGCCAAGGGCAAACTCATTCCCGATGGTCGGAGGATGGGCAGCGTTGGTGACCAACTGAGCAGCATGGTCCACCCGACTGCCCGAAAGCCGCCCTTCGCACCCGTTATAGTTAATTCGAATACAGTGTCATGCCATGCAGGCTGACCAACGCCATCGCCACTTTCCAGATGACGATGAACGAGGCTTTCCACCTGCTCTTGGATAAGTGCGACATCGGCTACCTAGATGACATACTGTTAACAGCCCCAACAGAGCACAGCACCTACAGGAAATCGAAGCAGTTTTCAAGATTTTAGCTGAGAACGACCCATTGACCAAAGCCTCAAAGTGTGAGTTTTCACACGACAAACTGGAACTTTTTGGCCACGTAATTCTGGTCAACAGCGTGGAAATAGACCCGAAGAAGATCGCGACGATTCAGGCTTGGCACGCGCCGACAAACCTGGTCGAGCTGCAAAGTTTTATGGAGTTTGTCAACTACGTGAGTTGGTTCGTCCCCAACATGGTGAAGCTTATTGCCCGGCTGACCGACCTGCTGAGGAAGGGGGTTGAGTACACTTGGGGGGAGAAAGAGAAAGCTGCCTTCTCGGCCCTAAACAATATTTTGTGCTCGCCGTCCGTATTGCACATCGCTGATCTTCACCGTTTGTTTGAGCTCGTCACTAACGAAAGCGACATCGCCGTCGGAGCCGTACTGTTGCAGGACTTTGGGAGTGGCCTTCAGCTAATCGCGTCCGAGTCCCGCAAGCCTCACCCGCCCGAGCGCAACTACCCAATAGACGACCGCGAAATGTTGGCGATCGTGCACGCATTTAAGGTGTGGAGGTGCGACATGACAGGAGCGAACTTGATAGTACGAATAGACCATCGCTCGCTACAGCACCTTTGCGCCCAACCGAATATCAACCCGCGACAGATACGGTGGTTAGACTATATGGAGTCCACCTTTCACAATACCGTATTGTACAAAAAAGGAGCATGCAAATATCGCCGACGCCCTCACCTGCCCCACAACCCAACTACATGCTATACTACTCGCCCAAACCAATCCGATACTGACCGGACTACCGCACCAACCCATATTCAACCACTGGTGACTCGAAGCAACTAACAGAGGCTAAAGGAGTCTATTAGATAAAATTTGAAACCAACCACAGCTGGGTACCAGCAGACTCACTACTACGGGAACTGCTACTGCAAGAGGCACACGACGGAATTAGTTCGGGTCATTTCGGGGTTGAAAAAAACGAGACAGCAACTGCAGCGGTATTACTATTGGCCGGAGCTGTTGACCGACGTACAGCACCACGTGGGATCATGCCCCACGTGTCAGGTGATGAAAAGCTTGCGCAAAAAGGAAGCCAATATTGCTGCCCGAGGGCGCCTGGCAGCAAGTAACAATGGATTTTGTCACGGGGTTATCCGTGCGTCCCGGTGGTAACGACGCGGTCATGGTCGTCGTACGAATGGCGAATCACGAATGACGAATGACGAATGACAAATCACGAATGGCGAATGACGAATGAGGAATGGCGAATGGCGAATGACGAATGACGAATGACGAATGGCGAATGGCCACTGACGAATGACGAATGGCGAATGACGAATGACGAATGACGAATGGCGAATGATGAATGGCGAATGGCGAACGACGAATGGCAAATGGCGAACGACGAACGACGAATGACGAGTGGCGAACGACGAACGACGAATGACGAGTGGCGAACGACGAACGGACGAATGGCGAATGGCGAACGACGAACGACGAATGACGAATGGCGAACGACGAATGACGAATGACGAATGGCGAATGACGAATGGCGAATGGGGAGCGAGGGAGGAGTGGGGAGCAGGGAGTGAGGCAGGAGTGGGGAGCAGGGAGCGAGGCAGGAGAGGGAGCAGGGAGCAAGGCAGGAGTGGGGAGCAGGGAGCGAGGCAGGAGAGGGGAGCAGGGAGCGAGGCAGGAGTGGGGAGCAGGGAGCGAGGCAGGAGTGGGGAGCAGGGAGCGAGGCAAGAGTGGGGAGCAGGGAGCGAGGCAGGAGTGGGGAGCATGGAGCGAGGCAGGAGTGGGGAGCAGGGCATAGATGCAGAGGGCGGCCAACACCGTGGAGCAAGAGCCAACTCAGTCTTGCCCAACTCCCTTGACTCCCTTGACTCCCTTGACTCCCTTGACTCCCCTGACTCCCCTGACGCCATGCGCTGATGCCATGAGAGCAAGGCTCACTTGTCGGAGCAGCAGCTTGGGCACGGGGCAGCGCAGAAAGAGGTCTGACAGACCCGTGTACCTGTGGGGCATATGCACATGCATGCATGCACACATGCATACGCACACATGCACATGCATATGCACACATGGACGTGCACACATGCGCATCCCACATGCACATGCATACGCACACATGCACGTGCACACATGCACATCCCACATGCACATGCATACGCACACATGCTCATGCACACATGCACATCACACATGCACATGCATACGCACACATGCACACATGCGCATGCACACATGCACGCGAACATGCACATGAATACATGCGAAGGTTGAATGCATACATGCATATGGGCACACTGATGAGCCAAATGTGAGGCAGGATGCAAACAGCAGCGCTGGCTAAAAAGCACAAGTGGGGATGCTGGCAGAAACTGCGACGAGAAAGGCAGGTGAGACATGTCAGCCAATCCAACCATGCCACACTCCGCTTTCTCGTCAGAACCAGCACTCACCAACCAATCCCTTGCCAAGAAAAGGTTTTAGCAAATTGTGCCCATCCCAAGCATGCATGTCCATATCCCAAGCACCCCATTTTGCGAGCAGTACGCAATGCATGCCCAGCAAGCAGCACGATACAAACAGCATGCACGCATGTGTGTGCATGCGTGTGCACGAACATGTGTGCACGTATGTGTGTGCATGCATGCACGCACGCACCATCCCTTCCAGTAGGGCTGAGATTTCTCCAGGGGGGTGCGCCACACAAACCTGCACAGGGGCGGGTGGAGGAACGGGTGTGAGAGAGGAATGGGTGAGAAAGAGAGTGGATGAGAGATTGGGAATGGATGAGAGAGTGGGAATGGAAAAGAGAGAGGAGAAGGGGCAATAGAACAGAGGCATTCAAGGGGTCGAGAACGGTCTAAAACACATCTTACCGTGCCTCCCCATGCCTCACCCATGCTCCCCTACCCCTTCGACCATGCCTCCTTATATCGCACCCATGCTTCCTCACGCATCTGTCTTTCCCCTGCTGTGTGCTGCTCTACCCTTCCTGTCTGTTCACTGCTCACCCCTTCCATGCGGCGTCTGGTACGAGGGTGGGTGGCACTGAGACACGCGCCGACTCAACGCTCCTCAGATGCCCCGACCGCACACTCCACTCCACCTGCCGTCGCAACACAGTGCGAGCGAGGAGAATGAAACATGTGGCAGAGAACATACGCTAGGAAGGATAGGGAGGGTAAGGAGAGGAGTAAAGGGAGAATGAGAAAGACAGAAAGGAGAGAGGGGGAGGAAGAAGTGCAAGAGGGGGAGAAATTATTCCATACAGCAGCAAAGAGGAAGGCACGGACAGGGGGAAGTGGGCATGCGACGTTCAGAAGCGCATGCGCTGCATGGTGCTCACGACTTTGTAGAGCGATGGGAAGTGTGAGGGGCGTGACGCCAGCACTGCCTGCATGTGGCCCAGCGATGCCACGGCGCTGCCCTACCGTGTACCATGCAGGGCGGGCGCAGGACAAGGGGGCGGTAGAGCAAGAGGTGGTAGAGGGAAGGGGTAGAGGGTGGTGAAGGGGCACACACTCACTGACTTGACACACTGGCATCAAGCAGCATGGCGAAGCGCAAACCCGTGATCCCATGAGCCAGTAGGCCTGACATCATGAATCGACGAGGCCGTTAGGCAGTGTGAGGCAGTGAGGCAGGGACGCAGGGGGGCAGGGAAGCAGAGATACAATGGGGCAGTGTAAGTGCAGGGAGGCGGCAGGGAGGCAGCAGGGAGGCGGCACGGAGGCGGCACAGAGGAGGCAGGCAGGAGGCAGGGAGGAGGCAGGTGGGGACAGATAGGAGGCAGGTGGGGGCAGGGAGGAGGCAGGTGAGGGCAGGGAGGAGGCAGGTAGGGGCAGGGAGGAGGCAGGTGGGGCAGGGAGGAGGCAGGTGGGGGCAGGGAGGAGGCACGTGGGGGCAGGGAGGAGGCAGGTGGGGGCAGGGAGGAGGCAGGTGCGGGCAGGGAGGAGGCAGGTGCGGGCAGGGAGGAGGCACGTGGCGCGGCAGAGGAGGCACGTGGGGGCAGGGAGGAGGCACGTGGGGGCAGGGAGGAGGCAGGTGGGGCAGGGAGGAGCAGGTGGGGGCAGGGAGGAGGCAGGTGGGGGCAGGGAGGAGGCAGGTGGGGGCAGGGAGGAGGCAGGTGGGGGCAGGGAGGAGGCAGGTGGGGGCAGGGAGGAGGCATGGTGGGGCAGGGAGGAGGCAGGTGGGGGCAGGGAGGAGGCAGGTGGGGCAGGGAGGAGGCAGGTGGGGGCAGGGAGGAGGCAGGTGTGGGGCAGGGAGGAGGCAGGTGGGGCAGGGAGGAGGCAGGTGGGGGCAGGGAGGAGGAGGCAGGCGGGGGCAGGGAGGAGGCAGGCGGGGGCAGGAGGAGGCAGGCGGGGGCAGGGAGGAGGCAGGCGGGGGCAGGGAGGAGGCAGGCGGGGGCAGGGAGGAGGCAGGCGGGGGCAGGGAGGAGGCAGGCGGGGGCAGGGAGGAGGCAGGCGGGGTCAGGGAGGAGGCAGGCGGGGCAGGGAGGAGGCAGGTGGGGGCAGGGAGGAGGCAGGTGGGGGCAGGGAGGAGGCAGGTGGGGGCAGGGAGGGGGCAGGTGGGGGCAGAGAGGAGGCAGGTGGGGGCAAGGAGGAGGCAGGTGGGGGCAGGGAGGAGGCAGGTGGGGGCAGGGAGGAGGCAGGTGGGGGCAGGGAGGGAGAGAGGGAGGCACCTCGACGACGTCGACGACCACGAGGCCTGCCAGCGATGGCAGCAGCTGCTGCTCCGCCACCCGCACTGCCACCGCCCCCCCCATGCTGCCATGCACCACGCGCCATGTGCCATGCCCCGCCCACACACGGAAGCGAGGGGGAGGGGGACACGGAGCAAAGCAGATGAATGAAGGGGGGAAGGAGGAGTGGAAGAATTAGAGGTGCCTGCCCTCTCCCGCTCACCTGTGACCTATGTGACGAAAAAACACGTTCAGCGTTTTGAACGCTGGCGTTTAAACGCAGCGTTTTTAAACGCTGAACGCAGAATGGTTGGTTCCTGAAACGCAGAAAAAACGCAGGGGCGGGCAGGGTAAAAAAAACGTGCGGGCAGGCCAAAACACATCTCACAGGGCATTAGGAGGAGGGGGAGATGGACATAGGACGTCATTGGCTTGGCTTGCTAACGAAGTCCTAAACCCCTAGGGTTTCCGAAAGAGAATTTGTGAAACCTAGAAATGAGGAGCACAATGAAGAGGTGGGCCACAATGGTTGGACGTTACAGTTGTAGAGTAGTTGAGTGAGTTTGTGGCATCAAATTTGGTTGGGGGGTTAGGGAGTTTGGTTGGGGGATTAGTTGTAGGGGCTGATTTCGTTTGGGAGGGGTATCAATTTTGCGCCAGTGAGCGTCGAAATCGCGAATGTCAATTTTGGGGGCGCGGAAATTTGTTTTTTTTCGGTCTACCCAAAACAATTTCACCCAAGCGTTTCGCGTTTCCTGGTGCGTTTTGTGTTTTGCGTTTTTTCAGGTGCGTTTTAAACGCAAAACGAAAGGCTGCCCCTTCGTTTTTCTCCACTTAGCCTGTGACCCAGTAGCACCGTGCCTGCCCGCTCACCTGTGACCCAGGAGCACGATGGCGGGAGGTGAGTCACCAAAGAGCTTCCTTGCCACGCCTGCCACATCCTCCACCAGCGTCTGCCGTGGCATGGTGGGGCCATGCACGCACGCACATGCACGCACGCACATCGCACGTACATGCACACACGCACATGCACACACACACATGCACACACACACATGCACGCACAAACCAAAGCAAACAAGCACAGAGCACAGAGCACAGAGCATAGAGCACACAGAGCACTGAGGAGAGAGCAAAGTACACATGGCTGCATAGATGTGTGCATGCACAATGGCTGGCAGCGTCATGCACGTGAGCATGATACCTGGGCGGAGAGGCACCTGGACGGAGAGGCACCTGGACGGAGAGGCACCTGGACGGAGAGGCACCTGGGCGGAGAGGAAACCTGGACGGAGAGGAAACATGGGCGGAGAGAGAGGCACCTGGGCGGAGAGGAAACCTGGGAGGAGAGGAAACCTGGGCGGAGAGAGAGGCACCTGGGCGGAGAGGAAACCTGGGCAGAGAGGAAACCTGGGCAGAGAGAGAGGCACCTAGGCGGAGAGGAAACCTGGGCGGAGAGGAAACCTGGGCGGAGAGGAAACCTGGGCGGAGAGGAAACCTGGGCGGAGAGGAAACCTGGGCGGAGAGGAAACCTGGGCGGAGAGGAAACCTGGGCGGAGAGGAAACCTGGGCGGAGAGGAAACCTGGGCGGAGAGGAAATCTGGGCGGAGAGGAAACCAGGGCGGAGAGGTCGAGGTCGTTGGCGGTGCGTGTGGCGCCGTGGCCCGCGCATGTCCATGGCCACCACTTGCACCTCGCCCCTCATGTGGGGGGGGTGTTGTGTGCTGTGCTGAGCAAGCACGAGCAGCGTGCTGACCTCGGAAGTGGGCTCGAGCACGTGCTTGCGCAATGAGTGAGTAAAGCTTTAACGAGGCAGCAGTGTGGTTGTAACGGGGAAAGGGGCGGTTGAGGCGTGGGTGCACCCACCCGGCATAGCCGCCCCCATGCAGGCACAGCAGCACGGGCCCTGTGCGCCCCGCCCTGTACACAGTGGAATACCTGGCCCCACAGGCAAAGGGGGGGAGTGGGGGGGGGAGGGAATAGACAGCAGAAGTGAGGCGGGAGAGGGATGTGTGAGCAGGGCGGAAAGGCATAAGGCACTAGCAGATGAGGAGTGGACACAGGGGCGGCAGAGAGGGGCGGATAGAGGAGGGGCGGACAGCAGAAGAGGGGTGGGCATTGAGTGGGGAAGCAACACGACAGGCAGTGCTGTCATCCATGCTCAGTGCTGACTCACATCGCCGTTGGCCACGGTCACTGTAGTCCTCCTCTTCCAAAAACTCCTGCCACCCACATGCTCAAACTTGCTACGAATTTTGAGGTGTCAGAATGAGAGAAGGATGATGAACTAACAACATTGGGAGTACAAGTAGTAAAACCTAGAATGTTGTACCCCCTAAGGCTAAACCCACTATAGCCTACAGAATAGAAACATATACAATGTTTGACACATCCCCATAGGCTAAGTGGGAGACAACCAGATGGTCACAAGACCAGTCAAAACAAAGCAAAGCAAGAGCACAGCTCAGGGTGGATCTCAAGGATACCACACAAATTCCGAGCACAAGCAAGCGGTCACAAGACCAGTTCACATGCAGGTTGATAATGCAACAAGAAATACAGTGATCACAACCTAGCCAGTGTAAACATGCAGGTAGATATATATAAGGATCACAGTACAAGCAGAGTCAGGAAGTAAGGCAAGTGAGGCACAAGTAGGCACAAAGCCTAGAACAGTACAGAAACGCTGATGATCACAAGGGCTGAAGCGCCTTGGTGAACACATCAGCAGTGTTGGCCCGAGTGGCCACGTAAAGCAAGGACGAAGTCTGACACGCTGCTGGCAACTCTCGAGCAAGGAAGTAGCGCAGAGCGATGTTGCCTTCGTTCTGTGCTCCAGTCTGTGCTCCTGACACAAGGCAATCATGGCCTTGTTTGTCGACGTACAGAACTGGAGGAGACGAGGCGGCTCTCCAAGGTCAGTCATCAGGTAGGTGAGCCAGCGTAACTCCTGTGCAGCCATGGCCCCTGCGTAGATCTCAAGCCTCACAACTGGAGCTGAGAATCCAGACAGACGGCGGGTAGTATCCGGCCAAGAAAACAGAGCCGGAGCCAAGGCTGAAGGTGTAACCCTGTGACGACCAGCTGCGTAGTCAAAGTCGTCAGCCCAAGAAGCGTCAGCGTGACCAGTGAGGACAACTCGAGCCCGGTCCTCCAAGCACAAGGCCCCATGCCCGACGTACTGCACAAGTAGCGCAACACCCTCTTAGCGGCAATCCATGGTGCTCCCTTCCGGTGACGGCCAGGATCGACATAGCGTGCTAGGATGCTAAGAGGGTATGCAAGGTCTGGTCGAGTGCAGGTCATTCAGGTACATGAGGCAGCCCACAAGCTCTGGGTACGGGCCACTCGGCTCTACGGACTCGTCCGAAGGTGGAGCTGAGAGCGAGTGACCGGTAGGCAGAGGAGTGGACTGAGGCGAGGAGTACGTGAAGCGGAAGCGCTGAAGGACCTGCTGCACCATGTGTGACTGAGTCAAGGTGATGGTGCGCTGTGCTCTGTCCCGGTGGATCCGCAAGCCAAGATATGCTTGTCAGCTCACCCAGGTCTGTGCACCGTGTGTCTCTTCTGCAGCTCCGACTTCACGTGGGCGAGTGGCCTCATGTCAGAATGTTTGTATTGTCTAGCCTGCAGTGGGGTACTCTATAGCGAAGTACAGCCCAATCTAGGGTTTCCTATATGTACTCAACTGCTTGCTAGTGAAACCCCTCCTTTCTTCATTTCTTACTTTCTTCTACTGGTTCTGACATGGTATCAGAGGGCGGCATGTCTGCCGCCTTCCTGTGTATGGGCCCACGACCCGCTTCCGCTGCCGTACTGTCCGCCGCGCGCCCCGTGGTGCGCGGCGGCGAAACCCTAATTTCTGCCCGCCGCTGCGCGTCGGGGCGCCTGGCGGTTTTCCCTTCCGTGGCGCCCGTCGTGGTGCCCTTGGGGGGGCCTCCGCGGTCCCCTCCCGTCGAAGCGCCCGTCAAGGCGCTCTCGGGGGACCCGCGCCGGGCCTCCCCCCCTGTCGCCCGTCGAGGCGACCTCGGGGACCCGCGCGGCCTCCCCTCCCGTCGCACCGTCGAGGGCGACCTTGGGGGCCCGCGCGGCCTCCCCACCAGTCGCCCGTCGTGGCGACCACGGGGGCCGCGCGCGGTCCCCTCCCGTCGCCCGTCGAGGCGACTTCGGGGGCCGTGCGCGGCGCCCTCCCCGTCGCCCGTCGTGGCGACTTCGGGGGCCCGTGCGCGGCCCTCCCCGTAGCCCGTCGAGGCGACTTCGGGGGGGCCCGCGCGGCGCCCTCCCTGTCGCCCGTCGAGGTGGCTCTGGGGGCCCGTCGCGGCGCCCTCCCTGGTGCCCGTCGCGGCGCCCCGGGGGGGGGCCGCGCTGGCTCCCTTCTCTCGTCGCCCCTCGGGGCGCCCTGGGGGCCCGTGCGTTTTCCCCACCCCGCTGCGGCCGCCCCTGGAGCCGCCACTGCCACTGCAGCAGCAGCCCCTGGAGCCGCCCGCACCTGCAGCAGCCGCCCCTGGAGCCGCCCGCCAGTGCAGCAGCCGCCCCCTGGCAGGCAGCCCGCACCTGCAGCAGCCGCCCCTGGAGCAGCCCGCACCTGCAGCAGCCGCCCCTGGAGCAGCCCGCACCTGCAGCAGCCGCCCAGGACCCGCGCGAGCCGCCTCTGCAGAAGCCCGCCCCGTCCCCCCCCCCACCCGCCCCCCCCCCCCCTGTTTTCTCTGCCCCTGCGCTGCCCGCTGTCCCCCGTGCTTCTGACGGCGCCCCCCCCCTGCTTCTGCCCGTTCTCCTGAATTAGGGTTTGGGGGTGGGGGGTTATGGGGGTGCAGTTTCTGTGCGTCGTCCCCTACTCCTCCTCCTCCTCCGTCTCCCAGTGGTGCAGCTGCCGCTGAGGGGGGTGTGTGTGTGGGAGCCGAAGGAGTGGTACTAGGGGGGTGACGTGCAAGTGGAGTTAGGAGTGAAGGCAGTGGGTGTGTGGGGGGTGTGTGGGACAGTTGGAGGAGGTTGAGCGGAGGCTGCTGTCTTGTCGTCCGCAGCACCTGTAGTCCGGGGGCGCACTGTCCTGGTAGCCCAGAGAGTCTGCTGCGCCTGTCGCCCGAGGGTCCGTTGCTCCTGTAGCTCGTCGTAGCCCGTCAGCCAGTTACTCCAGTAGTCCGGGGCGCACTGTCCCGGTAGCCACCTGTGCCAGCAGCTCCTGTTGCCCGTGTGTCTGCAGCTTCAGCCGCCGTCTCTCATCTTCTCTCCTGTCACAGTCCCTCCTCCTCCTCACTTGCCCGCTGTGATTACCTCTAGCTTTGCTTCTTATTGTGAACTCCTGCTATACCTGCTCATTGTGCTGATTACACCCCACTTTGGCTATGGGGGTGTGTCAGAATGTTGTATTTGTCTAGCCTGCAGTGGGGTACTCTATAGCGAGTACAGCCCAATCTAGGGTTTCCTATATGTACTCAACTGCTTGCTAGTGAAACCCCTTCCTTTCTTCATTCTTACTTTCTACTGCTGGTTCTGACACCTATCAGTGTCAGCAGTAGCAAAGACCAAGTCGTCTACGTACACGAGAACGTAGAACGGCGGCAGAGTGGTGTCGTGGCGTAGAAACAGTGACGGGTCAGCAGTGGAAGGAGCAAACCCAAGAGCAGTAAGAGTAGTCCTCAGTGTGTCGTGCACTCACGGGGTGCCTGGCGGAGACCGTAGACATGGCCGCCGGATGCTCCATGGGTACCAGCAGGAAACGACCCAGTGAAGCTAGGTGGGCGGCGCAGCCAGATCTCCTCGTGCAGGCTGCCCTGTAGAAAAGCAGTGCTGAAGTCAAGAGAGTGGAGCTCGTAGTCACGCTGAGCAGCGACGTGCAGCAGAACCCGAAGAGTAGTCATCTTCGGGGTAGGGAAGAAGGTCTGGGAAGAAGTCAACTCCCTCACGCTGACTGAAGCCTCGTGCAACGTAACGCGCCTTGAAGAAAGGCGGAGAACCCGGCGGCCGCCTTCACCCTGAAAAAATCCACATGCCACTGACGATGTTCGCCCCAGGCGGGGGAACCTCGTCGACGTAGGTGCATGTGGACTTCCAGGAAGCCATCTCTGCGTCCATGGCTGACTGCCACTGAGAGGAGTAGGGACCCTCTATCGCCTCTGCGTAAGAGCGCGGGGTCCGGGATGTCTGGTGCATCCGGGTCTCCCTCAGGGGGCAATCAGCATGGACACGAGATGAGGTAAAGCAAGCGGCAAAGCACTCAAACTCCTCCTGTCTGTCCTCAAGGACGTCCGTGCCAAGGGCACACTCACCCCCGACGGACGGAGGTACAGACAGACTCAGACTCCAGACTCAGCAACAAGGCTAGCGGCGTAGTCTAGACGACAGGCGGCAGCAAAGTCAAACAAGCTCAGCGACTAGAGCAGACGCGAGCAGTGGACTCAAAGGTAGGGTCAGGTGACAACAGTGGCGAGGAAACGCGTGACAGTAGGACTGGCAGCACGAAGGGAGTCAGACTCCGGGTCAGCAAGAGCAGGAAGAGAGGACGCTGGAGGAGACGGCAGAGGGACACGCTGTGGAGCAGTGGAAGGACGCAGAGTCATATAGTGAGTGCCAGGGACAGGAGGAGGACGCTCACGCGGAACACGACGACCAGCGCGGGCAGCACGGACAGGCAACTCCGGACGAGACTCAGGCGACGCAGGACGAGACTCAGGCGACGCAGGACGAGACTCAGGCTCACAACGCTCCGTAAGACCTCTAGTCGGCCCAGCGTAAGGAGAAGGACTAGGCAGCGGAGAGGCAGGCTGTAACTGTGACTGCGACTGGACAGGCGGTGGACTCAGTAGGGGAGGAGTAGGACCAGTAGGGGGCGGGAGGCCAAGAACTTGCTGAAGGAGCGGAACGTAGTACGGCCGCGGCCGCGCAGCTCCTCCTAAACCAGCAGAGACAGCACCAGCGCCCTCAGCTCCAGGGTCTCCAGCTACAACTCCCGCAGCACCACCAGCAGCTCCAGCAGCTCCAGCACCTCCAGCTCCAACTCCCGCAGCAGCTCCAGTCCCAGTAGCTCCAGTACCTCCAGTATGAGCACCTCCAGAACCAGCGGCTCCAGCAGCTCCAGCACCAGCAGTACCTCCAGTAGCTCCAGCACCAGCAGCACCTCCAGCAGCGCCAGCACCAGCAGCACCTCCAGCAGCTCCAGCACCAGCAGCACCTCCAGCAGCACTAGCAGCACCTCCAGCAGCACCAGCAGCACCTCCAGCAGCTCCAGCACCAGCAGCACCTCCAGCAGCTCCAGCACCAGCAGCACCTCCAGCAGCACCACCAGCAGCGGCTCCAGCTCCAGGGTCCTCAGCACCAGCAGAAGCTCCAGCTCCAGGGTCCAAAGTACCAGCATTGCCACTCCGGAGACTGCAGCGCCGAGCGTACCACTCTCGGAGCCGCTGAGGAGAGGGCGGCTCCCGCATAGGCGGGGAACCACGAGTACCAGCTGCAGCAGCACCCCTAGCCCCAGAAGCGCCCCTCCTGAGGCTGCAGTACCGCGAGTACCACTCACGCAGCTGCAGTGAAGAGGGAGCGCCTCTAGGCGCCTCACGGTCAGTCGCAGCACCCCCAGGCTCAGTACCCTCAGACGTAGCACTCTCAGGCTCAGCACCCCCCAGACTCAGCACCCTCAGGCTCAGTACCCCCAGGCTCCGCACCCCCAGGCTCCGTACCCGCAGGCTCAGCACCCCCAGACTCCGCACGCTCAGGCTCAGCACCCCCAGGCTCCGCACCCCCAGGCTCCACACGCTCAGGGCTCAGCACCCCTAGCAGGACGAGAGTCGACAGCTACCTCGACAGGCTCAACCGGGTCTACCTGGGACACACCTGAGGGAGCGGCACCCTGAGGGGGGAGGGGGTCTACGACGGCAAGCACCTGGTGCGAGGAAGAGAGGCGGGGGGGGGAGCGGGGCAGTGCGGTGAGTGGAAGAGGCGGTAGTAGGGGACCGACTCGTCGAAAGTGACGTCCTGAGAGGGCAGGACACGGTGCGATGGTGGGCGTGGTAAACTGCCAACCAGACGCAGTCCGGGACAAAGCCAAGGAGGACACAAGGAACAGCGCGGGGAGGAGAGCTTGTCCGCGGACGTATCGCGGACAAAAGCACGAGATCCCCAGACCCGGAACACCGACGCATCGCCAACCTCTCCCGTCCAACGCAGTGTCGGCGAAGTCTCCGGAACGGAGACACGGGGCCAGAGGTTGAGCTGATGCACAGCGTATCGGACCGCAAACGGGCCACAGAAAGTGGGGGGCAGCCGCATGGATCAAGGAGGTACGAGCGACCTCCATGACCAAGCCAATGCGGCGCTCAGCAACCCCATTCTGCTGTGGAGAGGCCGGAAGCGTGAACGACTGCTCAATGCCCTCTCCCCACGACAAAAGTCCCTCAAGAGGTCGGAGGAAAAACTCCCCACCTCTGTCAGAGTGCAGACGCAGGACAGGAAAGTCCGAGTGGAACCTCTCGCTGAGCTGGAGACGGGCAGCGCGGATCCAAGGGATCAAAACATCAGGGACTTCACCCTTGGTGCGCAAGGGGAAAGACCGTGGTGTAGCGCGAGTAGTCGTCAACAACTATCAAGAAGTACCTCTCGTGACCCTGTCCACGGACGCGGGCTGGGCCCCACACGTCCATGTGGAGGGTCTGCAGGGGAGCAGTCGTCGGGGGAAACGAGGAGGAGTGAGGAGCAGCGCGCTGCCGCCCCTCGACACAGGGAAGACAGGGAGGAGCATGCGAGGGTGGGAGGGGAGGGAGAACCCTGGAAGACCAGAGACAAGGTACCGGGAGTGCATGCCACGAAGGCGCTGCACTGATGGGTGACCAAGGCGGTGGTGGCCAGAGGACGGTCTCGTGCGACAGGGAGCGACACGAGCAGGGGGGCGACAGCTGACCTGACGCAGACGTAGACGCAGCTACCTGAGGGGACTCAGTGGTCAGTGTGTACAGGTCCGACCCCGGCTGCCGAGTGAAGGTAGCCAGGTGGCGACCCGTCCGAGCACACGTGCAGTGGGTCACTCGCTCATGGGCAGGGGTGAACTGGTGAACACCCCCGTCCTGGAGAGCAGAGCCCGCCACCAAGTTCGTAGAGAACGAGGGGAGGTAGAGACCTGACAGGGTGCCGGACGGGACCGCAGGACAAGGGAGGACAGTGGAGGAGGTCGCAAGGACAGGGCCCCCGGAGGGGTCTGCCAGGGAGACAGCAACAGGCCGAGCTAGCTGCTCAAGGACAGTGCGGTCACGAAAGAAGCAGCGGGAAGCACCCGAGTCCAGTGTGAAGGTGTGCAGTGCCTCAGTAGACGCAGTACCAGCAGGCGCAGAGGCACGAGCACCTGGAGCAGCAGACTCACTAGCACCTAGAGCAGTAGCCTGACCAGGACCTGGAGCAGCAGACGCACTAGCACCTACCTCACTGGTCCCAATACCCGGGTCTGGCGGTACACGCAGGTAACAGTCACCCGCAGCACTAATAGTCAATGCATACATGGCACCAAGGATAGCATCAAAGTCAAGAGCAAAGATATCAATGTTCATTTTCATCAGATCAGCCCAGCGGGGCAGCTCAGTGGCATCAGGAAACTGCGCACGCCAGGCGTCGTCGAGACGAAAGAAGCAGCGGTGTGCCGTGTGGAACCTCCCACAGGTCTGGCTAGTGCGGTCACCTGTGCGGATAAGGTACGGGCAGGTACCTCCACCCCCAGACCCCCCACGCTGAGAGTACCACTCACGGAGCTGCTGGGAGGACGGGGTCTCGCTGGGACGCTGCTGCTGCTGCCTCTGGCCACCACCGAACCCTCCACGCTGCACTGCTCCACCGCGCCCGCCACCAGCTCCACCGCCGCCACCACTACCACCACCACCCTCGCCACCCCCACTACCGCCGCCGCCACCACCCCCGCCTCCGCCACTGACCCCCCCACCACCAGCACCACTCCCACCACCGCCACCACCCCCGCCTCCTCCACCCCCTCCACTACCGCCACCCCCGCCTCCACCTCCGCCACCCTTACCCCCCTTTCCCTTGCCGCCCTTGCGCCTCCAACTAGGAGCAGACGCAGCCCCGACCTCCTCAGCACCGAGGAAGTCGACAGCAGTAGCAGATGCAATGGAGGGGAGAAGGGGGGAGGGGGAACATCCCTCAAAGAAGGGAGTGCGAGGGTCGCCACGAGAGGCACCTACAGCTACAATGCTAGTCTCAGCTGCAAGGAGCTCCTTCTCGAGCAGGTCGACAGTGAGGTCAGTGGGAGAGAGGGCGAGAAAGTGGTCCCTGACAGCGCGAAGAGAGTCAGGGAGGCGAGTGACTAGGTGGTAGAGTGTGAGGTACATCGGGGGAGGGTTCTTGGCGAGGAAATCAGGAGGAAGTGCGGCACGGTAGCGGAGATCACTAGTACGGAGGTGAGTGATGAGGTCAGCTACAGTGGCAAAGGCGGACAGATCGGGGAAAGGATAGGGCTGCGAGAGACGGCCTATCGCAGCAGTAGCAGGGGAGGAGTAGCGCGCAACTACAGCATCGTACAGCTTCTTAGCGGTCTTATGCTGGCCAAAGTGCTCGCGCTCATCTAACGGCAGGTGGCTGCGAACGGCTAGGCGAGCGTGAGGTCACGGGTCTGCCACTGTGAGCGAGCTGTACTGTCAGCAGTAGCAGCAGGAGCGGGGGCTACGCCGGACGTGTGGTCAAACAGGGAAACATCATCCTTGGCAGTGATCTGGAGGAACAGGTGCAGGTCATCGAGCCAAACGTCAAACTTGATCGGACGGCCCTCAGCGTCAAAAGTGAGAACGGTAGGACTGGCCATAGTGGCAGTAGCAGCAGTAGGAACAGTAGTAGCAGTAGCAGGAGTAGCAGTAGCAGTAGCAGGAGCAGCAGGTGCTGCAGGTGGTGCACAGTAGGGCAGCGCGGCTCGGCCAGGGCGGTGCGACTCGGGCAGGACGGCGCGGCTCGGGCAGGACGGCGCGGCGCGGCTCGGGCAGAGAGGGTGGGCCGGCGCGCGGTTCGAGGCGGCGGCCTACGTGCGGGCAGCGGCCTACGTGCGGGCGGCGGCCTACGTGTGGGTGGCGGCCTACGAACGGGCGGCGGCCTACGAGGGCGAGGCGGCGGCGCGCTCCGGTCGACGGGCAGCACGAGGGCTGCGCTAGGGGCCGCGCAAGGCCAGGGCGGGCTACGCGTGGGCGGCGTCGACCGCGTGGGCGGCTAGGGGGTCGCGCGCTCGAGAAAAGGGCCGCGCGCGGGCGACTAGCAGGCGACACGCGCGAAAACGGGCCGCGCGCGGGGCGGCTAGTGGGCTACGCGAACGAAAAAATGGGGCGCCGCGAGGGCGCACTAGGAACGAGGCGCACGAGGGCGCGAGTAAGAAAGGGCGCACGAGGGCGCTACTAGCGGAACGGTGGGCCCTTAGGAACGGTCGGTCCTAGGTTCCTAACCTAGGCTCGTAATACCATGTCAGAATGAGAGAAGTGATTGAACTAACAAGATTGGGAGTACAAGTAGGAAAACCTAGAAGTTGTACCCCCTAAGACTAAACCCACTATAGCCTACAGAACACAAACATATACAACATTTGACACCCTCTGGAGACGCTGTTCTTCATCGTCAAGACTGACGCACCCATCGAGATGTGGGTGCAGCTTGTCAGGCATCTCACCAGCCGTGGCACTCCTGGCTTCCCCAAGAGTGGCTATGGCTCGTACTGTCAGAATGTTATGTTTCTCTAGTCTGCAATGGGGTACTCTATAGTGAGTACAGCCCTGTTAGGGTTTGCTATATGTATCCCAATGTTTGTTAGTGAACCTCCTCTTTCCTGTTTCTACTTTCTAGCTGTTATTCTGACATGCTATCAGAGCGACTACGCTCCTGGCCTGTGGGCCCACTTGCTTCCGCTGCTGTCCTGTCTGTCGCGCGCCCCGTGGCGCGCGACGTTTTTTCTTCCCGCCACGCGCTCGGGGCGCATGGCGGTTTTCTGCCCGCCGCGCGCTCGGGGCGCGCGGCGGTTTTCTGCCCGCCGTGCGCCCCGAGGCGCGCGGCGGTTTACTCCCTCACGCGGCGCCCTGGGGGCCCGCGCGCTGCCCTGCCCGTCGCCCGTCGAGGCGCCCTGGGGGGCGCGCGTCGCCCTGCCCATCGCCCGTCGCGGAGCCCTGGGGGCCCGCGCGTTGCCCCCCCTCCCGTCGCCCGTCGCGGCTCCCTGGGGGCCCGCGCGCCGCCCTGCCCGTCGCCTGTCGCGGCGCCCTGGGGGGCCGCGCGTCGCCCTGCCCGTCGCCCGTCGCGGCGCCCTGGGGGGTCGCGCGTCGCCCCTCCTGTCGCCCGTCGCGGCGCCCTTGGAGCCCGCGCGTCGCCCCCTCCCGTCGCTCGTCGAGGCGCCCTGTGGGCCCGCGCGCCACCCCGCTTCCGCTCACACGCCGCCGCCCCAGCTGCTGCCCGCGTTTCTGCCCTGCGTTGGGGGTATTGGGGTGGCGGGTATGGGGGTGGCAGGTGTGTGAGCCGTCCCCTGCTCCTCCTCCTCCTCTGTCTCCCACTGCTGCAGCTGCCGCTGAGGGGGGTGGGTGTGTGGGAGCCGAGGGAGTGGCGCTTGTCAGAACTAGCAGTAGAAAGTAAGAATGAAGAAAGGAGGGGTTTCACTAGCAAGCAGTTGAGTACATATAGGAAACCCTAGATTGGGCTGTACTCGCTATAGAGCACCCCACTGCAGGCTAGACAAATACAACATTCTGACACACCCCCATAGTCAAAGTGGGGTGTAATCAGCACAATGAGCAGGTATAGCAGGAGTTCACAATAAGAAGCAAAGCTAGAGGTAATCACAGCGGGCAAGTGAGGAGGAGGAGGGACTGTGAGAGGAGAGAAGATGAGAGACGGCGGCTGAAGCTGCAGACACACGGGCAACAGGAGCTGCTGGCACAGTGGCTACCGGGACAGTGCGCCCCGGACTACTGGAGTAACTGGCTCACGGGCTACGACGAGCTACAGGAGCAACGGACCCTCGGGCGACAGGCGCAGCAGACTCTCTAGGCTACCAGGACAGTGCGCCCCGGACTACAGGTGCTGCGGACGACAAGACAGCAGCCTCCGCTCAACCTCCTCCAACTGTCCCACACACCCCCCACACACCCACTGCTTCACTCCTAACTCCACTTGCACGTCACCCCCCTAGTACCACTCCTTCGGCTCCCACACACCCACCCCCCTCAGCGGCAGCTGCAGAACTGGGAGACGGAGGAGGAGGAGGAGGAGCAAGGGACGACGCACAGAAATTGCACCCCCATACCCCCCACCCCCAAACCCTAATTCAGGAGAACGGGCAGCAGCAGGGGTGGGGCGCCGTCAGAAGCATGGGGGACAGCGGGCAGCGCAGGGGCAGAGAAAACAGGGCGCCCACGGGCCTGGCGCAGCCCGTACGAACCGCGTGCGGGCGGCCCGAGGCGCGCCCTGGCCTGGCGCAGTCCGTACGGGCCGCGCGCGGGCCTGGCGCTGCCCGTACGGGCCGCGCGCGGGCCTGGCGCAGCCCGTACGGGCCGCGCGTGGGCCTGGCGCAGCCCGTACGGGCCGCGCGCAGGCTGTACGGGCCGCGCGCGGGCCCTACGCAGTTCGCGCAGGCCGCGACGGGCGACGGGGGGCGACGCGCGGGTCCCCGTCGCCCGTCGCAGCGCCTCCCGGGAGCGACGCGCGGAGTGACGGGGCAGAAAGCCGCCGCGCGCCTCGGGGCGCACGGCGGGCAGAAAACCGCCGCGCGCCTCGGGGCGCACGGCGGGCAGAAAACCGCCGCACGCTCCGAGCGCTCGGCGGGATGAAAAATCCGTCGCACGCCACGGGGCGTGCAACACACAGAGTAGCAGTAGCAGCGGAAGCAGTGAGGTGGTGGGCCCACCCACAGGATCGACCCAAGGGGATCGACCTGCTCTGATAGCATGTCAGAACTAGCAGTAGAAAGTAAGAATGAAGAAAGGAGGGGTTTCACTAGCAAGCAGTTGAGTACATATAGGAAACCCTAGATTGGGCTGTACTCGCTATAGAGCACCCCACTGCAGGCTAGACAAATACAACATTCTGACAGCGCTAGGGGGGTGACGTGGGAGTGGAGCTAGGGGTGCAGCAAGGGGTGTGTGAAAGGGGGGTGGGACAGTTGGGGGAGGTTGAGCGGAGGCTGCCGTCGTGTCGTCAGCAGCGCCAGTAGTCCGGGGCTCTGCTCCGGTAGCCCAGCGAGCCTGCTGCGTCAGTCGCCCGTGGGTCCGTTGCTCCTGCCGCTCAGAGTTAGCCGCAGAGCCAGTTACTCCTGTACTCCGGGGCCCTTTGCTCCGGTAGCCACCGTGCGCGCTGCTCCTGTTGCCCGTGTGTCTGCAGCTTCAGCCGTCGCCTCCTATCTCCTCTCCTCTCACAGTCCCGCCTCCTCCTCCTCACTTGCCCTTTTGTGAATGCCTCTATCTTTGCTTGTACTTGTGAACAAGTATCTTGCTGTGCTGCAGCTTCAGCCGTCGCCTCCTATCTCCTCTATGACTGCTTGCTGTGCTGATTATACCCCACTTTGACTATGGGGGTGTGTCAGAATGTTATGTTTCTCTAGTCTGCAGTGGGGTACTCTATAGTGAGTACAGCCCTGTTAGGGTTTGCTATATGTATCCCAATGTTTGCTAGTGAACCTCCTCTTTCCTGTTTCTACTTTCTAGCTGTTATTCTGACACGTACTACACCACGTAAGAATGTATTTTTGAATTTGATTCTATTTATTTTTGTTTTTGTGAACGAAGTACTCACATCTCAGTGTTGTCCCACTTGCAGGTACAACAGCGCGAGTACATCGACTCGAGCCCGTTCATCGGATTAAGTTGCAATGAGAGTACCGATCGTGTGCGAGGGAAGCACATGATCGTGTTCGTGACGTTTCTTCCGCGAGCATGTGGTAGCAACCGAATTTCTCACACTTCTAACAGTTGACAAGTGTGACGCAGGGTCCCTCTACGGAGTCCTAACCAGGTACTTGGAGAGCGTCAACATCGACCTGAGCAAAGTCACGGGAATCAGCACCGACGGCGCCATAGTGATGATCGGCGGCAGCACGGGTCTTGTTGCTCGACTTCGCATATCCATCCCCCATTTGGTTTCGACCCACTACATCGCACACCGGTGAGTCCGCTTCAGCTTATAAAAATCGACTTACCTAACTCTTGCGTGTTCTATCCTAAACCCTTGGCAGGGAGCCACTAGCTGCCAAAGACTATGCGACCGCCCTCCCTGAACTCGCCCGGGTCGACTCCTCCGTCATTCGTGCTGTGGCTGAACATCTCGGCTGCTCCTACAACTCTCACGCGACCTTCCATGGTCTGCAAAATATGTTATCGCAGACGATTCTGGAGGTGCAGGGCATCTACGCGATCCGGTGGTTGAGTCGTGGTGACGCCATCGCTCGTCTGGTGAAGGTTCTCCCGGCGGTGGTGGTCCTTCTTGAGCGGCTGGACCCGACAATGTACCGGGTGGTGACATCGCTGATGGTCAGCCGCGCACCCATGAGGTCACCCTGCACAAGGAGCCCATTCCCCGCTACACCTCGTACGTCGGCGACCTCCAGCCGTGCACGAGGACGTGTCGCTCGTTCGTGACAGAGTTAATTTACAACCTCAACTTCCATCTCGGTAGTCTGTCAAGCCTCAACGCTGCGAAACTCTTCATGCCGTGAACGTGGCCGCGAGGAAGAGAGGCGAGAGACGCGGAGTGTCTTGAGCATCTGGACGGCCTCTTCACCCTCTTTTATGCGCGCGAGCGAGAACAAGTAGTACCAGGTGAGACTATTTAACGAGGACGTGCCAACGCCTTCTGTTTAATAATCCCACCCTCTTTTTTGTTATCGTTCAGTGCCATCATTTGTTGTCGAGCTAAACACGGATGAGCCATCGCTTGTTGTTGAGGTGTAATAAGTTGCCCGGTTATCTGTTACCTGTCCACCAGATGTTACGAAAGACGAGGGAAGGCAAGAAGGGAAATGCGGACCTTCTTGCCAGTTCTTTCCGGGGCGCCGAAGGAGGAGCAGCCCTTTCATGCGGGCCTGAAAGCGATGATGGCCACAGGCGAGTGGCCTCGGAGCTACCCCAACATGGTGCGGCTATGGGCAGTGTCAAACTTATATGCTATAGTGTGTGTAGGCTGTAGTGGGGTAGTTCATATAGGGTACAACACTTCTAGGTTTCCTACTTGTACCCAACTGCTTGCTAGTTCATCATTCCGTTGTTCTCATTCTGACATGGTATTCTAAGCAGGTTCCCTCCGTGGGAACGTTTTTTTTTAGGGCCCACCACTGAAACTGTCTTACCTGCCCGAAGCGCGCTGTCGCGCCTGCCTCTCCTGTGCCGTCGCGCGCCCTGCCTTGCTGTCGCGCTAGTCGTGACCCTGCCTGAGCCGCCCATCGTGGCCCTGCCTTGTCGCCGCTCGTCGCGACCTAATCCGCCGCCCGTCGCGGCCCTCCTTTGCCGCCCGTCGCGGCCCTGCTTTGCCGCCCGTCGCGGCCCTCTCCTGCCGCCCTACGTCGCGGCCCTGCCCTGTCGCCCCAAGTCGCGGCCCCTGACCTGCAGCCACCGTCACGGCCCCGCTGTCGCGCCCTGCTCTGCAGCCGCCGTCGCACCTGCAGCACCTGTCGCGGCCCTGCCCTGCCGCTGACAGCACCTGCAGCCGCCGTCGCGGCCTCATCGTCGCGGCCTCACCGTCGCGGCCCTGCCCTGCGGCCGCCCCAGTCGCGGCCCTGCTCTAC
>CANJKZ010000746.1:0-103885 GCA_947471745.1 Closterium sp. Naga37s-1
GGGTGCTAGAGCTTATGGAGCTGGTGCTGGAGGACTGGAGCGGCTGGAGGTACTGGAGGTGCTGGAGCTGCTGGTGCTGGACGTACTGGAGGTACTGGAGCTGCTGGTGCTGCTGGAGGTGCTGGAGCTTGCTACTGGTGCTGGAGGTGCTAGAGCTGCTGGTGCTGGAGGAGCTGGAGGTGCCGGTTCTGGGGGTGCTGACACTGGGGGTGCTAGAGCTGCTGGTACTGGAGGTGCTGGAGCTGCTGGTGCTGGAGGTGCTGGAGCTGCTGGTGCTGGAGGTGCTGGAGCTGGAGGTACTGGGGGTGCTGGAGCTGGAGGTACTGGGGCTGCTGACGGTACGGGTACTGTGCCGCGCCAACTTTTTGTCTACCCCCAGCCGCAGTCGTCCCTGCCACCGCCTGACTCGGTCCTTCACCAGGTTCTTAGTCTCCCGTCTTCCTCTGGCCTCAATCCACCTCTCCTGTGTCCACCGACAGACCAGTCTCAGCCACAGCTACTGCCTGGCTCCCCGCTGCCTGCTCCTGCTCCTCACACTGAGGTGACTGCGCGTCGTGAGCCTGAGACTCGTGCTTCCACACCTACTCGTGCTCGTCGTGTCCCACGTCCTCGTCCTCCCTGCTGTCCCAGGCACTCACGTTATGGCACTTCGTCCTTCCTCTGTTCCACAGCGTGTAGCCCTGCCCTGTCTTCCTGACGTTCCTAACCCTGAGTCCGACCTTGCTCGTGCTGCCAGTCCTACTGTCACTCGTCTCCTCGCTACTGTAGTCACTTACCCTGACCTTGAGTCTACTGCTGTGTTTGCCCTAGTCACTGAGCTAGTCGACTTTGCTGCTCAGAGTCGTCTCGACTTTGTCGCGAGCCTTGTTACTGAGTCTGAGTCTGTCTGTCCTCCGTCCGTCGGGGGTGAGCGTGCCCTTGGCTGTGACGTCATTGAGGACAGGCAGTTTGAGCTTGAGTGTCTCGCGGCCCGCTTTACCCCGTTTCACGTCCATGCTGCTTTGCCCTGAGGAAGACAAGGATGCACTTGACATCCCCACTCCGCGCTCTTAGCAGAGGCGATCACGGGTGAGTACTCCTCTCAGTGGCAGACAGCCATGGATGCAGAGATGGCTTCCTGGAAGTCCACAGGCACCTACGTCGACGAGGTTCCCCCTCCTGGGGCGAACATAGTAGTCGATGTCATGTGGATTTTCAGAGTGAAGCGGCCGCCGGGTTCTCCGCCTGCCTTCAAGGCGCGTTACGTTGCTCGAGGCTTCAGTCAACGACAGGGGGTTGGCTACTTCCAGACCTTCTCCCCTACCCCGAAGATGACTACTCTCGGGTGTTGCTGCACGTTGCAGCACAGCGTGACTACGAGCTGCATCCCTCGACTTCTCCACAGCTTTCTTGCAGGGCAGCCTTCACGAGGAGATCTGGCTGCGCCGCCCACCTGGCTTTACTGGGTCGTTTCCGGAGGGTACCCAGTGGAGTCTCCGGCAGCCAGTCTACGGCCTCCGCCAGGCGCCCCGCGAGTGGCATGACACACTGAGGACGACACTTGCGGCTCTTGGGTTTGCTCCTTCCACTGCTGACCCGTCGCTGTTTCTCCGCACCGACCCTACTCTGCCGCCGTTCTACATCCTCGTGTACGTCGAAGACTTGGTCTTTGCTACTGTCGACACTGAGGCGCTGACCCTTGTGAAGGCGGAACTGCAGAGAGAGACACTTGCACTGAACTGGGTGAGCTGCGTAGCTATATTGGCTTGTAGATCACCCGGGACAGAGCACGGTGCACCATCACTCTGACTCAGCCACACATGGTGCACCAGGTCCTTCAGCGCTTCCGCTTTCAGTTCTCCTCGCCACAGCCCACTCCTCTGGCTACCGGCCACTTGCTCTCAGCTCCACCTTCGGACGAGTCCTTGCCCAGTGAGCCCAGTGGCCCGTACCCAGAGCTTGTGGGCTGCCTCATGTACCTGATGACGTGCACACGACCTGACCTCGCGTACCCTCTCAGCATCCTTGCTCGCTTCGTCGCCCCCGGGCGACACAGGAAGGGCACTGGACAGCTGCGCGAGAGGTACGTTACTTCGTGCTTATTGTGCAGTACATCGGGCATGGGGCTTGTGCTTGGAGGACGGGGTCCAGTAGTACTCACAGGACACTCCGACGCTTCTTGGGCTGACGACCAGGCGACTCAGCGGTCGTCCCAGGGTTACTCTTTCAGTCTCGGCTCTGGTTCTGTCTCGTGGAGGTCCACTCGTTCGTCTTCTGTGCTTGGTTCCAGCTATGAGGCTGAGATCTACGCTGGGGCCATGGCTGCACAGGAGTTACGCTGGCTGACCTACCTGCTGACCGACTTGGGTGAGCGGCCTCGTTCTCCTCCAGTTCTGTACGTTGACAACAAGGGCATGATTGCCTTGTGTCAGGAGCAGCAGACTGGAGAACAGAACGAAGCACATTGCTCTTCGTTACTTTCTTGCTCGGGAGCTGCAGCGGCGTGGTCAGCTGCGCCTTGCTTAGGTGGCCTCTCGGGCCAACACTGCTGATGTCTTCACCAAGGCCCTTGGGTCTGGTCATCTTCAGCGTTTCTGCACTGCTCTAGGCCTTGTGCCTACTTTCCCTCACCTGCTGGTTGCTTAACTTGTCTTGTATTGTGATCACTTCACTGCTTTGTCAGAATGTGATATTTGTCTAGCCTGCAGTGGGGTACTCTATAGCGAGTATAGCCCAAATTAGGGTTTCCTATATGTACTCAACTGCCTGCTAGTGCAAACCCTCTTTCCTGTTTCTAACTTTCTGCTTCCTATTCTGACATGCTGTCAGAGCGAGATCGCTCCTGGCCTGTGGGCCCACCTGCTTCCAGTGCTGTCCTATCTGTCGCGCGCCCCGTGGCGCGCGACGTTTTTTCTTCCCGCCACGCGCTCGCTCGGGGCGCATGGCGTTTTCTTCTGCCCACCGCGCGCCTGCTCGGCGCGCGGCGGTTTTCTGCCCACCGTGCGCCCCGAGGCGTGCGGCGGTTTACTGCCTCACGCGGCGCTCCGGGGGCCCGCGCGCTGCCCTGCCCGTTGCCCGTCGAGGCGCCCTAGGGGGCCGCGCGTCGCCCTGCCCGTCGCCCGTCGCGGAGCCCTGGGGGCCCGCGCGTCGCCCCCCCCTCCCGTCGCCCGTCGGCTCCCTGGGGGCCCGCGCGCCGCCCTGCCCGTCGCCCGTCGCGGCGCCCTGGGGGCCGTGCGTCGCCCTGCCCGTCGCCCGTCGCGGCGCCCTGGGGGCCAGCGCGTCGCCCCCCCCTCCCGTCGCCCGTCGCGGCTCCCTGGGGGCCCGCGCGCCCCCCCTCCCGTCGCCCGTCGCGGCGCCCTGAGGGGCCGCGCGTCGCCCCTCCCGTCGCCCGTCGCGGCGCCCTGGGGGCCCGCGCGTCGCCCCCTCCCGTCGCTCGTCAGGCGCCCTGGGGGCCCGCGCGCCGCCCCGCTTCCGCTCACACGCCGCCCCGGCTGCTGCCCGCGTTTCTGCCCTGCGTTGGGGGTATGGGGGTGGCAGGTGTGTGAGCCGTCCCCTGCTCCTCCTCCTCCTCCGTCTCCCACTGCTGCAGCTGCCGCTGAGGGGGGTGAGTGTGTGGGAGCCGAGGGAGTGGCGTTAGGGGGGTGACGTGGGAGTGGAGCTAGGGGTGCAGCAAGGGGTGTGTGAAAGGGGGGTGGGACAGTTAGGGGAGGTTGAGCGGAGGCAGCCGTCGTGTCGTCAGCAGCGCCAGAAGTCCGGGGCTCTGTTCCGGTAGCCCAGCGAGCCTGCTGCGTCAGTCGCCCGAGGGTCCGATGCTCCTGCCGCTCAGAGTTAGCCGCAGAGCCAGTTACTCCTGTAGTCCGGGGCCCTTGCTCCGGTAGCTACCGTGCGCGCCGCTCCTGTTGCCCGTGTGTCTGCAGCTTCACCCGTCGCCTCCTATCTCCACTCCTCTCACAGTCCCGCCTCCTCCTCCTCACTTGCCCTTTGTGAATGCCTCTAGCTTTGCTTGTACTTGTGAACCTGCTCTATGACTGCTTGCTGTGCTGATTATACCCCACTTTGACTATGGGGGTGTGTCAGAATGTGATATTTGTCTAGCGTGCAGTGGGGTACTCTATAGCGAGTAGTATAGCCCAAATTAGGGTTTCCTATATGTACTCAACTGCCTGCTAGTGCAAACCCTCTTACCTGTTTCTAACTTTCTGCTTCCTATTCTGACATGCTTGTGCTTTTATAACTCTGCATGTGAACTGGCCTTGTGGCCGCTTGCTTGTGCTCAGAATGCGTGGTGATCTTGAGATCCACCCTGAGCTTTGCTTTGCTTCGTTCTCTTGCCTTGACTGGTCTTGTGACCGTGCCGCTGTGTTTGCTATCTCCCACTTGCCTATGGGGGGTGTGTCAAATTGTATTTGTTCTGTAGGCTGTATTGGGGCATACCCTAAGGGTACAACACCTTTAGGGTTAGGGTTAGCTATACAATCGTGTACTCGCCCATCATCCTACTCATTCTTATGTTCCTACTTCTGACAGGTTGGATTTCAAGTTCACGACTTACTGTATGGCCCCGGATATAAGCGCAGGTTGCGCTTATGATAAAATAGGATTCTTAGGGGGTGGGCTTATAATTGAGTAAAAAGTGCCGTGTTTCCCCCGGCATATAAGACTCGTTGCGCCGGTAAGAAAGTCCCCACAAGACTCGACTCTTATGTGGCGGAGGGTCTTTTATATCAAGTTTAAAATTAAGAGGACCCCCCCCGCCCCCCCCCCCCCCCCCCCCCCCCCCTCCCCCCCCCCCCCCCCCCCTTAGAGGGTAATCTTTATAAGACCCCCCTTTGCTGTATAACGCGCTAAGAGGGTAGAATAATCCCTGCCAACCCAACGGATTTCGTGCCACGCAGGGTCCTCTGCGGGTTCAGGCGGGGGTTTCCCGTCATTCATTACCGTATTACCGTATTACACCGGATAGTAGCGCAGATGCGCTTATAATAAAATTAAAATTTTCTAAGGGTGGCGATTGTAATTGAGTGTAGGGCATTAGCGCCGGCGCGTATATAATGGAAAAAAAAAATGAAATTCGTTTTTAAGGTACCAAAGTGAAGCCCTCAATAAAGCGAACACGACTGTGAAACGTTCACTGTGGGATAGTGCATGTAATTCAGGCGAAAACCACCGCGCTTCGATTTCCCACCGCACAAAAACCGTCCCGATGCCCCCACACCTGCCAGAGCTGACTCGAAACCTGCTGTGCGGCCCAATCGCAATCGTCATGCGTTGCCAGGCAGGAGAATCTCGGCCGAACCCTCTACAAGGGTGTCGAATCTCCCCTGCCAGCGCAGCATGGCCGGTGCCGCGAACCCTCCTCTGCGGTGTTCAGGCAGGGGGGGTACCCGTCCTCTCATTGACGAGGACCCCGAGCCGCTAACCCGAAGGGGTCCTCTCCAAACAGTCATTTCTTCACGCTGTCTTGCAGTTTTTTGCATCCGTTTCTTGTTCTCGCCCGCCTGTGCTGCGGAAGCCATGGCGGAGTTCTCAGGCACCACACTTTTTGTTCACGAAGAAGCCTACCGCTAGGCCCCGCTGTTCGGAGTTACCGCTGACGGCTGGTATAGCCGTGTCCCACCAGAGCCACCAGAGCCACCAAAGCATCTCGCGCCACCTGCGCCGCTTGCTCCTCCTGCGCCTCCTGAACCTCCTGCTCCCTCCTGCTCCTCCGAATCCGCCGGTGTATGAAGGCACGGGCAATCGGCCCCGTGCACACGCTCCTGCTCCCATCTGCGTTCGACGAGTACCTATCGGAACCTGACAGCAACAAAAGCCCCATATGAGTACGTAGAGGCCCCGGCCCCGGCAGCTCGATCGGGGTCAGCCCGAAGATTGCATGTGGGACGAATCTGCTGTGGGTGCTGACGATGATGTGGCCGACGCCGATGAGGAGTGGCGCGCCGGCGCCGATGAGACTCGCACCGAGGCTGGCACCGCGGATGATGTGTATCCTGAGGGTGCCCCGGGCGACGACGACGACGACGGCGTAGAGTACTGGCCGCGCGACGGCCTTCCCGACAAACTTCCGATACCTTCTTTCCCGCCTACTAACCGCAAACACCCCACCCTTCTTCTGAGAAACGTGATGCCCGCCCCCCCTCTCCCAGGCACAAGCCCTCGCAGCATAAGCGTAAGGCTTATACTGCGCAAGAAAAAATTGATGTGGACTCGCGCGTCTTGATGTCGCCGGTGTCGGTACGCGCGTTGGCTCGCGGAAAGTTGCATCCACCGAAAGTGTCTGACGGAGTGGAAGCGCGCCTCTGACTTTCTCAAGGAAGTTCACTCCGCACGGAAGCGCATGCACTGGCCGCGGGAGGTCTTCTTGGTACCGCCCGATGGAACTGAAGGTGTACGAGAGGCTTTTCGACTGGAGCCGCAAGGGAACCGCCGTGTCCGTCTGTGGGGAGGGGCGAATCGTAGTGGTGGGCTATGGGGAGGGGCGAATCGTAGTGGTGGGCTAGGGGGAGGAGGGCGAATCGTAGTGGTGGGTTATGGGAGGGGCGAATCGTAGTGGTGGGCTAGGGGGAGGGGCGAATCGTAGTGGTGGGCTGGGGGGAGGGGCGAATCGTAGTGGTGGGCTGGGGGGACGGGCGAATCGTAGTGGTGGGCTGGGGGGAGGGGCGAATCGATGAGCCGTAAAGGTTGGGCTCGAGGGGGGAAGGGTAAAGGTGCGGACGGATTCAGCATAGGGTCTCCTACCCGTTATCGGTTAGAGGGATCAGCGTACACTCACAAAAATTGGTTGAAAAATCAGACAAGGTACAAACAAAAAGACTGAAAAATCAGCCGATGGTACATACATAAAAACTTTGAAATCAGCCTAGGGTTGAAAAAAAAGCATGATTTTACGCTGAATCAGCCTAAAAAGGCTGATATCTAGAGCCGTGCTCCTGCGCCACCTGCACCCCTTGTCAAAACATACATGTCTACATTTATCTAGGCTGTATAAGGGTTAGCCTTAAGGGGTACAAACACCTTCTCGACACTTTGCTTGTACCCCCCCTTCCTTGACATAATCACCATTCCTAGCAATAATTCCGACATGATATTAAGAGCTTCGGTTAGGACGTTCCTAGCCTGCCCGATTTTTGTTTTTGCTGCCCGTCGCGCGTTATTCCCGCTGCCCTGATCGCGACCCTCTGCCCTGCCCGCTAGCGCCGCCCTGCCCCGTTCGATCGCGACGCCCTGCCCCGTTCGATCGCGACCTCCTGCCCCGCTCGATCGCGGCCCCCCTGCCTCGTGCGACGCGCAGCTGCCTCCGCTGCCCCGCGCCTCCATCGCGCGACCTGTTGCCCCGCTGCCCTGCCTCTGTCTGTCAAAACATATATGTTTGGATTTATCTAGGCTATATTGGGGCTAGCTTTAGAGGGTACAGAAATCATCTCGACACTCTCCTTGTACCCCCTCCCTGGACCTGATCGACATTCTTACCCTACTATTCTAAAATGGTATTAAGAGCAGATATGTTCTTAGGACCATTATGAAAGTTTTTTTTTTTTCGGGCCCACAGTTAGTTCTGCCCTGCCCTGCCCGTTTTTTCTGCCCTGCCCCTAACCATCGCAACCCAGCCGCTCGCTAGAGCCGCCCTGCCCACGCAATCGCGCCTGCCCTGTCCCTCGCGCGACCCGCACGATGCTAGTGCGCTGCCCGCTGCTCGCGCTCGCGCTGCCCACGCGCTGCTCGCGCGCTGCTCGCGTTGCTCGCCTGCTGCCCCCGCCGCACGTGCGCTGCCTGCGCGCGGCCCACGCATCCCACATTGCCCGTCCTCGCGCGACCCTCACGCTGCCAGCGCGCTGCCCACGACTCCCGCTGCACGCACTCGTACTGCCAGCGCGTTGTTGCCTCTGCCCCGCGCGTCGCGCGCTCCTACTGCCTGCGCGCTGCCCGTGCTGCTCGTGCTGCCTGCTGCCGCGCTGCTTTGCGCGCTGCCCGCACACAGCCAGCACGCCCCGCGCTGCCCTGCACGCTGTGCACCGCGCGCCACCCTGCCCTGCCCTGCTGAGCTACAGCCTTGCGGCTGCCGCTACAGGCCCTGCTAGTGCCTCTACAGCCCTGCTGCTGCCGCTAAAGCCCTTGCTGTCGTCACTACAGCCTCTGCTAGCGCCACTACAGCCCTGCTGCTGCCGCTACAGCCCCTACTGTCGCCGCTACAGCCCCTGCTAGCGCCGCTACAGCCCCGCTGCTGCCGCTATAGCCCTGCTATTGCTGACACAGCCCCTGCAACTGCCGCTACAGCCCCTGCTAGCGCCGCTACAGCCCCTGCTGCTGACGCTACAGCCCCTACTATCGCCTCTACAGCCCCTGCTAGCGCCGCTTCAACCCTGCTGCTGCCGCCACTGTCCCTACTGTCCCTACTGTCGCCACTACAGCCCCTGCTAGCGCCGCCTACAACCCTGCTGCTGCCGCTTCAGCCCTGCTGCCGCCATGACAGCCCCTACTGCTGTCGCTACAGCCCTGCTGTCGCTGCTAAAGCCCATGCCACTGCCGCCTTTGCGCCACTGCTGCTGACTGCCGCTGCCCGTCACGGCCTTTCTCCTAGTCTTAGCGGTTGACGCAGATGGACGGCCTTTCAAGTGAGGGTTCTGGCTTGTGTGCCTGCGCAGGTATCACCGGAATTTCATTATAAATAACGTCTCCCTGCTCGAGCACACGTCGGGGTCCCTTCAGGCCCTCACGACTCCCACTGAGCCTGCTGCTGACGCTAGCGAGGACGAGCAGTGGCGGTACCGGTCGGACAGCCGTGCCTACACACAGTGGACGGAGCGCGATGCCGCCACGCAGCTTGTCGTCCGAGCTCACTTGCCGGTCGACCAGAGGGACCACTTTCGTCAGGTGACGTCGGCCCAGATTTTGTACGACGCTGTGGTTAGACACTACTTCTCCCTCTCTCCTACCACCCGGCCACTGCAGCAGTGACGTCAGTTGGTAGGGGAAGTGCAGCAGCTGGTTGAGGAGCCGAGTGTAGGTACCTGTGCGTTTGCTCGTACAGGTGGTGTCGTCGGTGGAGGCGGAGGTTCAGGGGGTGAACAGCAGTGGCAGCACCGTCAGCCAGCGACCCTCTCGCCGCAGCAGCTTCGGGAGTGGGTTTCCCAGCAACGCGTCCCTGGTGGTGTAGAGACTGCTAGTCTAGGTGCCTGTGAGCCTGCCAGCACAGGTGCAGCTCTTGCCGAGGCATTGCACACTTTCACGCTTGACTCCGGTGCGTCTCGCTGCTTCTTCCGCGACTGCACCACAGTCACACCGCTCACTGCACATGTCCCTATCACCCTGGCTGACCCATCTGGGGGCCCAGTCGTTGCACGTGCCGGCAGCCCCTTCTGGCTCCCTCTCAGGTCTCCACCTCCCCTCGTTCACTACGAACTTGGTGAGTAACGTTGTCCTCCAGGACCAGTTGGTCACTACCACTACACCTGGGGGTGAGCTTGTGGCAATCTGTACGGACTCACAGACAGGTGAGCACCTCGCCACGTTCACTCGGAGACACGGGTCTGGCCTGTACACACTGACAACTAAGTCCGCACAGGTAGCTGCGTCCGGTCAGGTAGCTGCGTCCGGTCAGGTAGCTGCGTCTTGCACATGTCGGGTACTCACCCACCCGTCTCTCCTCTGGCACCACCGTCTGGGTCACCCCTCCCTGCCACGTCTGCATAGCATGCACTCCCGTCTCCTTGTCTCTGGCCTCCCCAGGTCCCTGCCCCCGCTCCCTCGGTCGCTTGCCCCGCTTTTTCGCCGCTCCTCACTCCTCCTCGTTTCCTCCGACCACTGCCCCTCTGCAGACGCTTCGTCGTCGACACCCTCGTCGTTGACGTGCTGCTTCGTCCCATCGACCGGATTGATCCCCTCTCGTCGGCCTTCCTGCCAACTTCTCCTTTATCGACAGCTCCCTTGTCGACTGCCCGGTCTGCTGCTCCCCTGTCGACTGGACTTCTGCTGCTTCCCTGTCGTCGACGGCTGCACATCCTCCTCGACGAGCATGGCGTCTCGTCGGCCACCGCCGATGCCACGGGCCGGTGCCACAGGCGACGCCTTAAGGCTCCCCTCATCGCCGGTGGTCGACACTGGTGTCAACGCAGGCCTATCTGCAACGGGGGTGGGAGGAGCAAGAACAGGGGGCGGAGGGAGGACTTCCTCGACGCCCTCATCAGCAATCTCGTCGACCTCGGCGAGCAGTGGGAACGTCGCCGTCGAGGTGTTCGTCGGCGGGTGCGCCTGCGTCCACCCCGACGCCGGCCCATACGTCGCCTTCCACACCTCCAGCGACAGCGTCTCGTAGAAGATCACCTCTACCGACGCTACCACCTTGTTGTCGGTCAAGTCCAGCACCTCCCAGCCCTTGCTCTCCGGTGACACGCCCAGGTGAAGCCCCCAGCGAGCCTTCGGCGCCAGCTTCACACCTTGCTGCTGCTCGGGAACCATGAACTGCACCATGCAGTGCCACACCCGTGCCAGGGTGAGGTCGGGCTTCTTCCCGGTCAGCAGCTGGTACGGCGTTCTCCCCGGCGGCGTCGTCGACCGCTCCAAGCAGTTGCGCACCCAGACAGCTTGTCGTAGGGCGAGGTGCCACCAGTGGTGCTGCACGCCCATGTGCAGCAGCATCGTCCACACGGACTCGACGACCGTGCGCATCTCCCGCTCAGCCATTCCGTTCTGCTGTGGAGTGTAAGAGCATGTCAGGTCGTGGACGATGCCCTTCCCGTTGACGAAGTTGGTGAACGCCTTCCCGAGGAACACCCCTCCCCGGTTGTAGCGGAGCATCAGCACCGACTTCTTCGTCTGCCGTTCCACCAGCACCAGCCACTTCTCGAACTCCCGCAGCACGTCGCTCTTCTTAGCGACCGGCACCACCCACACGAACCGAGTGTGGCGATCCTTCAGCAGCAGGAAGTACAAGCTGCCATCCTTGGCAGCCACCCGAAATGGCCCGCACAAGTCAATGTGCACGACAGCCAGTGCCTCCTCGGCGTCCGAGCCCTTGTCGGGGAAGGTGCGCCGCGCCAGCTTTCCTCCGACGCACGAGACACACGCCGGGTCCGCTCCGGTCGACGACTTGATGTCGAGCCCAGTAGCAACTTCATGCTTCGCCGAGCTCTTGATCGTGTCGACGCCGACGTGCGCGAGCCTTGCGTGCCACCGGGGGTCGACTTCGTCGCTGAGGTGATCGTCCGTAGAGCCACCACCTCGGTCGACGGCGACCGCGTCGAGCAAGGGCGAAGGTCGGTGCAGAGGACTCGGTCACGGCGATGAGCAGCATCTCGTCGCTGTCGCCCTGAAGCTGCGCTCCGCTCTCCTTCATCTAGCTATACTCCCGGAACGTAAAGCACGTCTGGGATAAGGATCCGCTTCCCGGCCTCCCCTTGCAGAGCGACGGTTCTGCGACCCTCGACAAGCTGCAACGCCCCATTGAATCCACGCACGTGCTTCACACTGCCGCTCGGCGCCATGTCGACGAAGACCGCCTTCGTCCCCATCAGGTGGTGGGAACCGCTGTCAAGTAGCACCGCCATCGGGTTTGCCTGCACAGCTGCCGCCACCGCTTGGAAGTCCTCGCCAGCCTCCGGCGCCAGCGAGACTGTCGGCTCAACCACGCCGACCATCGAGCACGACGCTTCCCCGTCGCCTCGGCCTTTGCCGCTGGAAGAGTCGACGTCCTTCGTCGACGACGTCTTCTTCAACGTCTGCTTCTCCTTGCGCGGCTTCTCATCTCGACGGGGGCGACGACTGGTCGACCGACTGCGACCTCTCTTGTTGTCGTCCTCGTCGCTGTCGTCGCGGTCGAGGCACTCGTAGGAGAGATGGTCGGGGTCGTGGCAGATCCAGCACTCCCGTCGTCGACCACCTCCCTAGCGGCCCTTGTCCCGCGTCGGCCTCTTCTCATCGACGTCCTTCGTCGACCGCCCACTTCCGCTACCACCTCCGCCCGGCTTCCCGCGCTGCCTCTGCTGACGATTCTGCTTCGTCGGTGTAACGTAACACGCCTTCGGAAGGAGCTCCGGGGGCTGCTCTGCCTCCTGTAGAGCCTCGTCTTGAATGACGTAGCTGGTGAGGGAGTCCTCGTCGAGAGACTCACGCGTGCCGGGCATTATCATCATCCTCTTCATGAGGTTGTAGCTGCGCGGCAGGCCCTTGACGACGTGGGTGATGTAGGACGTCGTTGAGCACGGTTGCAGTAGTCCGTCGCCGACTCCTGCTCGCCCATCCGAAGGTGTGTCATCTGCTCCTCCAGCAGACCGATGTACAGGTCGTCCGTCGCCTGGTACATCAACAGGATGAAGCGCCACGCCTGGTGACCAGCATCCAGTCGCTCTCAACACGACTTGAGTGCTATCTGCACCACCGACGAGCAGCACCTCGAGATGACCATGAAGGTGAGCAGGTGAGAAGCACGAAACTCGTCCTCGGGCGGAATTGGCACGGTGCCATCGGCAAAGCCCTTCAGCCCGGCGACCTCCAGCTGAGGTTCCATCGCCTCCCTCCAGGTGATGAGGTCCCGTCGACCTTGCAGCGGTGAGGCGGTAATTTTGTTCGGCGTGAACTTGAAGTGACCATACGCCGGTGCGATCCCGCCCGCCGTCACGTGCGTCGTCGCCGAGAGCCCTCCACCACTTCGTAGAGGAGAGCGACGTCGTTCGTCGACGTCGGCACGCGAGCTGCCTGCAGCCGCCGTCGACCGCTGCACTCGCGCCTGACTCCCGTCGACGCCACTGTCGACCTTGATCACCCCTCTCTCCTTCGTGCCCTCGCTGTCGCTGACTCGTGCACCGCCGTCGACCTCCTCGTCGACGCCACCTTTGTTTCGCACCGGTCGAGGAGATGCAGGTCGTGACGGGTGTTCCGTCGCCCACTGCGCACGGATGCCCAGCTCGATGATCCCCAGAGGGAGGGTCGACCCGTACTCGGCAGCCTCGTGGCGTCTCCTCGCATCAGCCAAACGAGCCTCCAAGGTGTCCGCTACGCCCGCTTCTACTACGGGGTCGACCATGGCGACTAAAATGGCTGTCAGCCTACGAACGACTTAGTAGGTGCAAAAGTCGGCTCTTATCTGAAGGTAATCTGCGGGGCCGTCCACGCTCACCGCACCATGCGGAGAGTCACTCTACAATAGTCGTGAGCTAGACTACAGGGTGTTGGCACGAACTCTAGGAGTGATCGTAGCTTTGCTTAGTTCCTTAGCACATGCACAATCACGGGAGAGTTTTGCAAGAGTTCCCACTAGCAAAGATTGCATTACAGAATGATTGAACATAACAATGACAAGAATGACTACATCACGCACCTAGCAACTCTGCAGCTAGCCTGGTCGACCGCCTGCCAGCGTTGCGTAGAGGAGCCGCGCTCGCGCTGCAGAAACGCGGCCTGCCAACACAGCAGGTCGACGACGTGCCAACGCTGGAGCAGAGCGGCTGTCCAGCGTTGCACCCGTAGAAAAAAGCAGTGCGCACGTCCGCATGTGCACGCATACGATTGGCTCGACTTGCACCGTTGTGCATCCGTCGGCCCTGGTCTGCGCCTGATGAGCCACATCGAATTCGGGATAACAGCCCGAAGTCGCCTTCGTCACCGCGACCTCGAGGACGTTCGCGTGCATCCGCAGAACTCGCCGAGCAGGTTACCTGGTCGACCTGGTCGACCACCCTGTGCTCTGGTCGACGCCTCTCTCGTCGACCACATCTCCCGTCGAGGAGCACCCTGGTCGACGAACCCCTCCGTCGACCAGCACTGTCAGCTGCTGCTCCTGGTCGACGGCCCGTCCGTCAACCAGCCCAGTCAGCTGCAGCCGTCGAGCTCCCCTGGTCGACGACTCCAGCCCCGCGACAGTCCTGTGCAAGTCGACGACCACCTCGTCGGCCTGCCCCTCAGAAGAAGGCCGTCGAGCTCCCCTAGTCAACGGCAACACCGCAGCGATCCCCTGCAGCTCAACGAAGCACGTCGAGCAGCTCCCTCACTGCGTACGGTCGGCTGCTTCTCCCGTACATCCGACTAGGACGTCGGCGTCGCCCAAGCGAGGGCAGTGCCAACACTTCATTCCCGTTAACAATCTCGACGTCCATTGTTGCTATCCACTGCAAGACCACCGGTTCCAATATCGCCCTAGTGTAGGTGCGAGGAGTCGGGATGTTAAGAGTGTATGGGTCACCCTTTGGGACTAGCAGCATGGCATAGAAATAAGGAGCAGTGGCAGCAAGGAAATCTAGCTCAAACTGCCTGTCCTCTAGGGCGTCACAGCCAAGGGCAAACTCATTCCCGATGGTCGGAGGATGGGCAGCGTTGGTGACCAACTGAGCAGCATGGTCCACCCGACTGCCCGAAAGCCGCCCTTCGCACCCGTTATAGTTAATTCGAATACAGTGTCATGCCATGCAGGCTGACCAACGCCATCGCCACTTTCCAGATGACGATGAACGAGGCTTTCCACCTGCTCTTGGATAAGTGCGACATCGGCTACCTAGATGACATACTGTTAACAGCCCCAACAGAGCACAGCACCTACAGGAAATCGAAGCAGTTTTCAAGATTTTAGCTGAGAACGACCCATTGACCAAAGCCTCAAAGTGTGAGTTTTCACACGACAAACTGGAACTTTTTGGCCACGTAATTCTGGTCAACAGCGTGGAAATAGACCCGAAGAAGATCGCGACGATTCAGGCTTGGCACGCGCCGACAAACCTGGTCGAGCTGCAAAGTTTTATGGAGTTTGTCAACTACGTGAGTTGGTTCGTCCCCAACATGGTGAAGCTTATTGCCCGGCTGACCGACCTGCTGAGGAAGGGGGTTGAGTACACTTGGGGGGAGAAAGAGAAAGCTGCCTTCTCGGCCCTAAACAATATTTTGTGCTCGCCGTCCGTATTGCACATCGCTGATCTTCACCGTTTGTTTGAGCTCGTCACTAACGAAAGCGACATCGCCGTCGGAGCCGTACTGTTGCAGGACTTTGGGAGTGGCCTTCAGCTAATCGCGTCCGAGTCCCGCAAGCCTCACCCGCCCGAGCGCAACTACCCAATAGACGACCGCGAAATGTTGGCGATCGTGCACGCATTTAAGGTGTGGAGGTGCGACATGACAGGAGCGAACTTGATAGTACGAATAGACCATCGCTCGCTACAGCACCTTTGCGCCCAACCGAATATCAACCCGCGACAGATACGGTGGTTAGACTATATGGAGTCCACCTTTCACAATACCGTATTGTACAAAAAAGGAGCATGCAAATATCGCCGACGCCCTCACCTGCCCCACAACCCAACTACATGCTATACTACTCGCCCAAACCAATCCGATACTGACCGGACTACCGCACCAACCCATATTCAACCACTGGTGACTCGAAGCAACTAACAGAGGCTAAAGGAGTCTATTAGATAAAATTTGAAACCAACCACAGCTGGGTACCAGCAGACTCACTACTACGGGAACTGCTACTGCAAGAGGCACACGACGGAATTAGTTCGGGTCATTTCGGGGTTGAAAAAAACGAGACAGCAACTGCAGCGGTATTACTATTGGCCGGAGCTGTTGACCGACGTACAGCACCACGTGGGATCATGCCCCACGTGTCAGGTGATGAAAAGCTTGCGCAAAAAGGAAGCCAATATTGCTGCCCGAGGGCGCCTGGCAGCAAGTAACAATGGATTTTGTCACGGGGTTATCCGTGCGTCCCGGTGGTAACGACGCGGTCATGGTCGTCGTACGAATGGCGAATCACGAATGACGAATGACGAATGACAAATCACGAATGGCGAATGACGAATGAGGAATGGCGAATGGCGAATGACGAATGACGAATGACGAATGGCGAATGGCCACTGACGAATGACGAATGGCGAATGACGAATGACGAATGACGAATGGCGAATGATGAATGGCGAATGGCGAACGACGAATGGCAAATGGCGAACGACGAACGACGAATGACGAGTGGCGAACGACGAACGACGAATGACGAGTGGCGAACGACGAACGACGAATGGCGAATGGCGAACGACGAACGACGAATGACGAATGGCGAACGACGAATGACGAATGACGAATGGCGAATGACGAATGGCGAATGGGGAGCGAGGGAGGAGTGGGGAGCAGGGAGTGAGGCAGGAGTGGGGAGCAGGGAGCGAGGCAGGAGAGGGAGCAGGGAGCAAGGCAGGAGTGGGGAGCAGGGAGCGAGGCAGGAGAGGGGAGCAGGGAGCGAGGCAGGAGTGGGGAGCAGGGAGCGAGGCAGGAGTGGGGAGCAGGGAGCGAGGCAAGAGTGGGGAGCAGGGAGCGAGGCAGGAGTGGGGAGCATGGAGCGAGGCAGGAGTGGGGAGCAGGGCATAGATGCAGAGGGCGGCCAACACCGTGGAGCAAGAGCCAACTCAGTCTTGCCCAACTCCCTTGACTCCCTTGACTCCCTTGACTCCCTTGACTCCCCTGACTCCCCTGACGCCATGCGCTGATGCCATGAGAGCAAGGCTCACTTGTCGGAGCAGCAGCTTGGGCACGGGGCAGCGCAGAAAGAGGTCTGACAGACCCGTGTACCTGTGGGGCATATGCACATGCATGCATGCACACATGCATACGCACACATGCACATGCATATGCACACATGGACGTGCACACATGCGCATCCCACATGCACATGCATACGCACACATGCACGTGCACACATGCACATCCCACATGCACATGCATACGCACACATGCTCATGCACACATGCACATCACACATGCACATGCATACGCACACATGCACACATGCGCATGCACACATGCACGCGAACATGCACATGAATACATGCGAAGGTTGAATGCATACATGCATATGGGCACACTGATGAGCCAAATGTGAGGCAGGATGCAAACAGCAGCGCTGGCTAAAAAGCACAAGTGGGGATGCTGGCAGAAACTGCGACGAGAAAGGCAGGTGAGACATGTCAGCCAATCCAACCATGCCACACTCCGCTTTCTCGTCAGAACCAGCACTCACCAACCAATCCCTTGCCAAGAAAAGGTTTTAGCAAATTGTGCCCATCCCAAGCATGCATGTCCATATCCCAAGCACCCCATTTTGCGAGCAGTACGCAATGCATGCCCAGCAAGCAGCACGATACAAACAGCATGCACGCATGTGTGTGCATGCGTGTGCACGAACATGTGTGCACGTATGTGTGTGCATGCATGCACGCACGCACCATCCCTTCCAGTAGGGCTGAGATTTCTCCAGGGGGGTGCGCCACACAAACCTGCACAGGGGCGGGTGGAGGAACGGGTGTGAGAGAGGAATGGGTGAGAAAGAGAGTGGATGAGAGATTGGGAATGGATGAGAGAGTGGGAATGGAAAAGAGAGAGGAGAAGGGGCAATAGAACAGAGGCATTCAAGGGGTCGAGAACGGTCTAAAACACATCTTACCGTGCCTCCCCATGCCTCACCCATGCTCCCCTACCCCTTCGACCATGCCTCCTTATATCGCACCCATGCTTCCTCACGCATCTGTCTTTCCCCTGCTGTGTGCTGCTCTACCCTTCCTGTCTGTTCACTGCTCACCCCTTCCATGCGGCGTCTGGTACGAGGGTGGGTGGCACTGAGACACGCGCCGACTCAACGCTCCTCAGATGCCCCGACCGCACACTCCACTCCACCTGCCGTCGCAACACAGTGCGAGCGAGGAGAATGAAACATGTGGCAGAGAACATACGCTAGGAAGGATAGGGAGGGTAAGGAGAGGAGTAAAGGGAGAATGAGAAAGACAGAAAGGAGAGAGGGGGAGGAAGAAGTGCAAGAGGGGGAGAAATTATTCCATACAGCAGCAAAGAGGAAGGCACGGACAGGGGGAAGTGGGCATGCGACGTTCAGAAGCGCATGCGCTGCATGGTGCTCACGACTTTGTAGAGCGATGGGAAGTGTGAGGGGCGTGACGCCAGCACTGCCTGCATGTGGCCCAGCGATGCCACGGCGCTGCCCTACCGTGTACCATGCAGGGCGGGCGCAGGACAAGGGGGCGGTAGAGCAAGAGGTGGTAGAGGGAAGGGGTAGAGGGTGGTGAAGGGGCACACACTCACTGACTTGACACACTGGCATCAAGCAGCATGGCGAAGCGCAAACCCGTGATCCCATGAGCCAGTAGGCCTGACATCATGAATCGACGAGGCCGTTAGGCAGTGTGAGGCAGTGAGGCAGGGACGCAGGGGGGCAGGGAAGCAGAGATACAATGGGGCAGTGTAAGGCAGGGAGGCGGCAGGGAGGCAGCAGGGAGGCGGCACGGAGGCGGCACAGAGGAGGCAGGCAGGAGGCAGGGAGGAGGCAGGTGGGGACAGATAGGAGGCAGGTGGGGGCAGGGAGGAGGCAGGTGAGGGCAGGGAGGAGGCAGGTAGGGGCAGGGAGGAGGCAGGTGGGGGCAGGGAGGAGGCAGGTGGGGGCAGGGAGGAGGCACGTGGGGGCAGGGAGGAGGCAGGTGGGGGCAGGGAGGAGGCAGGTGCGGGCAGGGAGGAGGCAGGTGGGGGCAGGGAGGAGGCACGTGGGGGCAGGGAGGAGGCACGTGGGGGCAGGGAGGAGGCACGTGGGGCAGGGAGGAGGCAGGTGGGGGCAGGGAGGAGGCAGGTGGGGGCAGGGAGGAGGCAGGTGGGGGCAGGGAGGAGGCAGGTGGGGGCAGGGAGGAGGCAGGTGGGGGCAGGGAGGAGGCAGGTGGGGGCAGGGAGGAGGCAGGTGGGGGCAGGGAGGAGGCAGGTGGGGGCAGGGAGGAGGCAGGTGGGGGCAGGGAGGAGGCAGGTGGGGGCAGGGAGGAGGCAGGTGGGGGCAGGGAGGAGGCAGGTGGGGGCAGGGAGGAGGCAGGTGGGGGCAGGGAGGAGGCAGGTGGGGGCAGGGAGGAGGCAGGCGGGGGCAGGGAGGAGGCAGGCGGGGGCAGGGAGGAGGCAGGCGGGGGCAGGGAGGAGGCAGGCGGGGGCAGGGAGGAGGCAGGCGGGGGCAGGGAGGAGGCAGGCGGGGGCAGGGAGGAGGCAGGCGGGGCAGGGAGGAGGCAGGCGGGGTCAGGGAGGAGGCAGGCGGGGGCAGGGAGGAGGCAGGTGGGGGCAGGGAGGAGGCAGGTGGGGGCAGGGAGGAGGCAGGTGGGGGCAGGGAGGGGGCAGGTGGGGGCAGAGAGGAGGCAGGTGGGGGCAAGGAGGAGGCAGGTGGGGGCAGGGAGGAGGCAGGTGGGGGCAGGGAGGAGGCAGGTGGGGGCAGGGAGGGAGAGAGGGAGGCACCTCGACGACGTCGACGACCACGAGGCCTGCCAGCGATGGCAGCAGCTGCTGCTCCGCCACCCGCACTGCCACCGCCCCCCCCATGCTGCCATGCACCACGCGCCATGTGCCATGCCCCGCCCACACACGGAAGCGAGGGGGAGGGGGACACGGAGCAAAGCAGATGAATGAAGGGGGGAAGGAGGAGTGGAAGAATTAGAGGTGCCTGCCCTCTCCCGCTCACCTGTGACCTATGTGACGAAAAACACGTTCAGCGTTTTGAACGCTGGCGTTTAAACGCAGCGTTTTAAACGCTGAACGCAGAATGGTTGGTTCCTGAAACGCAGAAAAAACGCAGGGGCGGGCAGGGTAAAAAAAACGTGCGGGCAGGCCAAAACACATCTCACAGGGCATTAGGAGGAGGGGGAGATGGACATAGGACGTCATTGGCTTGGCTTGCTAACGAAGTCCTAAACCCCTAGGGTTTCCGAAAGAGAATTTGTGAAACCTAGAAATGAGGAGCACAATGAAGAGGTGGGCCACAATGGTTGGACGTTACAGTTGTAGAGTAGTTGAGTGAGTTTGTGGCATCAAATTTGGTTGGGGGGTTAGGGAGTTTGGTTGGGGGATTAGTTGTAGGGGCTGATTTCGTTTGGGAGGGGTATCAATTTTGCGCCAGTGAGCGTCGAAATCGCGAATGTCAATTTTGGGGGCGCGGAAATTTGTTTTTTTTTCGGTCTACCCAAAACAATTTCACCCAAGCGTTTCGCGTTTCCTGGTGCGTTTTGTGTTTTGCGTTTTTTCAGGTGCGTTTAAACGCAAAACGAAAGGCTGCCCCTTCGTTTTTCTCCACTTAGCCTGTGACCCAGTAGCACCGTGCCTGCCCGCTCACCTGTGACCCAGGAGCACGATGGCGGGAGGTGAGTCACCAAAGAGCTTCCTTGCCACGCCTGCCACATCCTCCACCAGCGTCTGCCGTGGCATGGTGGGGCCATGCACGCACGCACATGCACGCACGCACATCGCACGTACATGCACACACGCACATGCACACACACACATGCACACACACACATGCACGCACAAACCAAAGCAAACAAGCACAGAGCACAGAGCACAGAGCATAGAGCACACAGAGCACTGAGGAGAGAGCAAAGTACACATGGCTGCATAGATGTGTGCATGCACAATGGCTGGCAGCGTCATGCACGTGAGCATGATACCTGGGCGGAGAGGCACCTGGACGGAGAGGCACCTGGACGGAGAGGCACCTGGACGGAGAGGCACCTGGGCGGAGAGGAAACCTGGACGGAGAGGAAACATGGGCGGAGAGAGAGGCACCTGGGCGGAGAGGAAACCTGGGAGGAGAGGAAACCTGGGCGGAGAGAGAGGCACCTGGGCGGAGAGGAAACCTGGGCAGAGAGGAAACCTGGGCAGAGAGAGAGGCACCTAGGCGGAGAGGAAACCTGGGCGGAGAGGAAACCTGGGCGGAGAGGAAACCTGGGCGGAGAGGAAACCTGGGCGGAGAGGAAACCTGGGCGGAGAGGAAACCTGGGCGGAGAGGAAACCTGGGCGGAGAGGAAACCTGGGCGGAGAGGAAACCTGGGCGGAGAGGAAATCTGGGCGGAGAGGAAACCAGGGCGGAGAGGTCGAGGTCGTTGGCGGTGCGTGTGGCGCCGTGGCCGCGCATGTCCATGGCCACCACTTGCACCTCGCCCCTCATGTGGGGGGGGTGTTGTGTGCTGTGCTGAGCAAGCACGAGCAGCGTGCTGACCTCGGAAGTGGGCTCGAGCACGTGCTTGCGCAATGAGTGAGTAAAGCTTTAACGAGGCAGCAGTGTGGTTGTAACGGGGAAAGGGGCGGTTGAGGCGTGGGTGCACCCACCCGGCATAGCCGCCCCCATGCAGGCACAGCAGCACGGGCCCTGTGCGCCCCGCCCTGTACACGTGGAATACCTGGCCCCACAGGCAAAGGGGGGAGTGGGGGGGGAGGGAATAGACAGCAGAAGTGAGGCGGGAGAGGGATGTGTGAGCAGGCGGAAAGGCATAAGGCACTAGCAGATGAGGAGTGGACACAGGGGCGGGCAGAGAGGGGCGGATAGAGGAGGGGCGGACAGCAGAAGAGGGGTGGGCATTGAGTGGGAAGCAACACGACAGGCAGTGCTGTCATCCATGCTCAGTGCTGACTCACATCGCCGTTGGCCACGGTCACGTAGTCCTCCTCTTCCAAAAACTCCTGCCACCCCACATGCTCAAACTTGCTACGAATTTTGAGGTGTCAGAATGAGAGAAGGATGATGAACTAACAACATTGGGAGTACAAGTAGTAAAACCTAGAATGTTGTACCCCCTAAGGCTAAACCCACTATAGCCTACAGAATAGAAACATATACAATGTTTGACACATCCCCATAGGCTAAGTGGGAGACAACCAGATGGTCACAAGACCAGTCAAAACAAAGCAAAGCAAAGCACAGCTCAGGGTGGATCTCAAGGATACCACACAAATTCCGAGCACAAGCAAGCGGTCACAAGACCAGTTCACATGCAGGTTGATAATGCAACAAGAAATACAGTGATCACAACCTAGCCAGTGTAAACATGCAGGTAGATATATATAAGGATCACAGTACAAGCAGAGTCAGGAAGTAAGCAAGTGAGGCACAGTAGGCACAAAGCCTAGAACAGTACAGAAACGCTGATGATCACAAGGCTGAAGCGCCTTGGTGAACACATCAGCAGTGTTGGCCCGAGTGGCCACGTAAGCAAGACGAAGCTGACCACGCTGCTGCAACTCTCGAGCAAGGAAGTAGCGCAGAGCGATGTGCTTCGTTCTGTGCTCCAGTCTGTGCTCCTGACACAAGGCAATCATGGCCTTGTTGTCGACGTACAGAACTGGAGGAGAACGAGGCGGCTCTCCAAGGTCAGTCAGCAGGTAGGTGAGCCAGCGTAACTCCTGTGCAGCCATGGCCCCTGCGTAGATCTCAGCCTCACAACTGGAGCTGAGAACAGAAGACGAGCGGGTAGACCGCCAAGAAACAGAGCCGGAGCCAAGGCTGAAGGTGTAACCCTGTGACGACCGCTGCGTAGTCAAGTCGTCAGCCCAAGAAGCGTCAGCGTGACCAGTGAGGACAACTCGAGCCCGTCCTCCAAGCACAAGCCCCATGCCCGACGTACTGCACAAGTAGCGCAACACCCTCTTAGCGGCATCCATGTGCTCCTTCCGGTGACGGCCAGGATCGACATAGCGTGCTAGGATGCTAAGAGGGTATGCAAGGTCAGGTCGAGTGCAGGTCATCAGGTACATGAGGCAGCCCACAAGCTCTGGGTACGGGCCACTCGGCTCTACGGACTCGTCCGAAGGTGGAGCTGAGAGCGAGTGACCGGTAGGCAGAGGAGTGGACTGAGGCGAGGAGTACGTGAAGCGGAAGCGCTGAAGGACCTGCTGCACCATGTGTGACTGAGTCAAGGTGATGGTGCGCTGTGCTCTGTCCCGGGTGATCCGCAAGCCAAGATAGCTTGTCAGCTCACCCAGGTCTGTGCACGTGTGTCTCTTCTGCAGCTCCGACTTCACGTGGGCGAGTGCCTCATGTCAGAATGTTGTATTTGTCTAGCCTGCAGTGGGGTACTCTATAGCGAGTACAGCCCAATCTAGGGTTTCCTATATGTACTCAACTGCTTGCTAGTGAAACCCCTCCTTTCTTCATTCTTACTTTCTTCTACTGGTTCTGACATGGTATCAGAGGGCGGCATGTCTGCCGCCTTCCTGTGTATGGGCCCACGACCCGCTTCCGCTGCCGTACTGTCCGCCGCGCGCCCCGTGGTGCGCGGCGGCGAAACCCTAATTTCTGCCCGCCGCGCGCTCGGGGCGCCTGGCGGTTTTCCCTTCCGTGGCGCCCGTCGTGGTGCCCTTGGGGGGGCCTCCGCGGTCCCCTCCCGTCGAAGCGCCCGTCAAGGCGCTCTCGGGGACCCGCGCGGCCTCCCCCCCTGTCGCCCGTCGAGGCGACCTCGGGGACCCGCGCGGCCTCCCCTCCCGTCGCCCGTCGAGGCGACCTTGGGGGCCCGCGCGGCCTCCCCACCAGTCGCCCGTCGTGGCGACCACGGGGGCCGCGCGCGGTCCCCTCCCGTCGCCCGTCGAGGCGACTTCGGGGGCCGTGCGCGGCGCCCTCCCCGTCGCCCGTCGTGGCGACTTCGGGGGCCGTGCGCGGCCCTCCCCGTCGCCCGTCGAGGCGACTTCGGGGGGCCCGCGCGGCGCCCTCCCTGTCGCCCGTCGAGGTGGCTCTGGGGGCCCGTCGCGGCGCCCTCCCTGGTGCCCGTCGCGGCGCCCCGGGGGGGGCCGCGCGGCTCCCTTCTCGTCGCCCCTCGGGGCGCCCTGGGGGCCGTGCGTTTTCCCCCCCCGCGGCCGCCCCTGGAGCCGCCCGCCACTGCAGCAGCAGCCCCTGGAGCCGCCCGCACCTGCAGCAGCCGCCCCTGGAGCCGCCCGCCAGTGCAGCAGCCGCCCCTGGAGCAGCCCGCACCTGCAGCAGCCGCCCCTGGAGCAGCCCGCACCTGCAGCAGCCGCCCCTGGAGCAGCCCGCACCTGCAGCAGCCGCCCCAGGACCCGCGCGAGCCGCCTCTGCAGAAGCCCGCCCCGTCCCCCCCCCCCCCCCCCCCCCCCCCCCCCCCTGTTTTCTCTGCCCCTGCGCTGCCCGCTGTCCCCCGTGCTTCTGACGGCGCCCCACCCCTGCTTCTGCCCGTTCTCCTGAATTAGGGTTTGGGGGTGGGGGGTATGGGGGTGCAGTTTCTGTGCGTCGTCCCCTACTCCTCCTCCTCCTCCGTCTCCCAGTGGTGCAGCTGCCGCTGAGGGGGGTGGGTGTGTGGGAGCCGAAGGAGTGGTACTAGGGGGGTGACGTGCAAGTGGAGTTAGGAGTGAAGCAGTGGGTGTGTGGGGGGTGTGTGGGACAGTTGGAGGAGGTTGAGCGGAGGCTGCTGTCTTGTCGTCCGCAGCACCTGTAGTCCGGGGCGCACTGTCCTGGTAGCCCAGAGAGTCTGCTGCGCCTGTCGCCCGAGGGTCCGTTGCTCCTGTAGCTCGTCGTAGCCCGTCAGCCAGTTACTCCAGTAGTCCGGGGCGCACTGTCCCGGTAGCCACTGTGCCAGCAGCTCCTGTTGCCCGTGTGTCTGCAGCTTCAGCCGCCGTCTCTCATCTTCTCTCCTGTCACAGTCCCTCCTCCTCCTCACTTGCCCGCTGTGATTACCTCTAGCTTTGCTTCTTATTGTGAACTCCTGCTATACCTGCTCATTGTGCTGATTACACCCCACTTTGGCTATGGGGGTGTGTCAGAATGTTGTATTTGTCTAGCCTGCAGTGGGGTACTCTATAGCGAGTACAGCCCAATCTAGGGTTTCCTATATGTACTCAACTGCTTGCTAGTGAAACCCCTCCTTTCTTCATTCTTACTTTCTACTGCTGGTTCTGACACCTCAGTGTCAGCAGTAGCAAAGACCAAGTCGTCTACGTACACGAGAACGTAGAACGGCGGCAGAGTGGTGTCGGTGCGTAGAAACAGTGACGGGTCAGCAGTGGAAGGAGCAAACCCAAGAGCAGTAAGAGTAGTCCTCAGTGTGTCGTGCCACTCACGGGGTGCCTGGCGGAGACCGTAGACTGGCCGCCGGAGGCTCCACTGGGTACCAGCAGGAAACGACCCAGTGAAGCTAGGTGGGCGGCGCAGCCAGATCTCCTCGTGCAGGCTGCCCTGTAGAAAAGCAGTGCTGAAGTCAAGAGAGTGGAGCTCGTAGTCACGCTGAGCAGCGACGTGCAGCAGAACCCGAAGAGTAGTCATCTTCGGGGTAGGGAAGAAGGTCTGGAAGAAGTCAACTCCCTCACGCTGACTGAAGCCTCGTGCAACGTAACGCGCCTTGAAGAAAGGCGGAGAACCCGGCGGCCGCTTCACCCTGAAAATCCACATGCCACTGACGATGTTCGCCCCAGGCGGGGGAACCTCGTCGACGTAGGTGCATGTGGACTTCCAGGAAGCCATCTCTGCGTCCATGGCTGACTGCCACTGAGAGGAGTAGGGACCCTCTATCGCCTCTGCGTAAGAGCGCGGGGTCGGGATGTCTGGTGCATCCGGGTCTCCCTCAGGGGCAATCAGCATGGACACGAGATGAGGTAAAGCAGCGGCAAAGCACTCAAACTCCTCCTGTCTGTCCTCAAGGACGTCCGTGCCAAGGGCACACTCACCCCCGACGGACGGAGGACAGACAGACTCAGACTCAGACTCAGCAACAAGGCTAGCGGCGTAGTCTAGACGACAGGCGGCAGCAAAGTCAACAAGCTCAGCGACTAGAGCAGACGCAGCAGTGGACTCAAAGGTAGGGTCAGTGACAACAGTGGCGAGGAAACGCGTGACAGTAGGACTGGCAGCACGAAGGGAGTCAGACTCCGGGTCAGCAAGAGCAGGAAGAGAGGACGCTGGAGGAGACGGCAGAGGGACACGCTGTGGAGCAGTGGAAGGACGCAGAGTCATATAGTGAGTGCCAGGGACAGGAGGAGGACGCTCACGCGGAACACGACGACCAGCGCGGGCAGCACGGACAGGCAACTCCGGACGAGACTCAGGCGACGCAGGACGAGACTCAGGCGACGCAGGACGAGACTCAGGCTCACAACGCTCCGTAAGACCTCTAGTCGGCCCAGCGTAAGGAGAAGGACTAGGCAGCGGAGAGGCAGGCTGTAACTGTGACTGCGACTGGACAGGCGGTGGACTCAGTAGGGGAGGAGTAGGACCAGTAGGGGGCGGGAGGCCAAGAACTTGCTGAAGGAGCGGAACGTAGTACGGCCGCGGCCGCGCAGCTCCTCCTAAACCAGCAGAGACAGCACCAGCGCCCTCAGCTCCAGGGTCTCCAGCTACAACTCCCGCAGCACCACCAGCAGCTCCAGCAGCTCCAGCACCTCCAGCTCCAACTCCCGCAGCAGCTCCAGTCCCAGTAGCTCCAGTACCTCCAGTATGAGCACCTCCAGAACCAGCGGCTCCAGCAGCTCCAGCACCAGCAGTACCTCCAGTAGCTCCAGCACCAGCAGCACCTCCAGCAGCGCCAGCACCAGCAGCACCTCCAGCAGCTCCAGCACCAGCAGCACCTCCAGCAGCACTAGCAGCACCTCCAGCAGCACCAGCAGCACCTCCAGCAGCTCCAGCACCAGCAGCACCTCCAGCAGCTCCAGCACCAGCAGCACCTCCAGCAGCACCACCAGCAGCGGCTCCAGCTCCAGGGTCCTCAGCACCAGCAGAAGCTCCAGCTCCAGGGTCCAAAGTACCAGCATTGCCACTCCGGAGACTGCAGCGCCGAGCGTACCACTCTCGGAGCCGCTGAGGAGAGGGCGGCTCCCGCATAGGCGGGGAACCACGAGTACCAGCTGCAGCAGCACCCCTAGCCCCAGAAGCGCCCCTCCTGAGGCTGCAGTACCGCGAGTACCACTCACGCAGCTGCAGTGAAGAGGGAGCGCCTCTAGGCGCCTCACGGTCAGTCGCAGCACCCCCAGGCTCAGTACCCTCAGACGTAGCACTCTCAGGCTCAGCACCCCCAGACTCAGCACCCTCAGGCTCAGTACCCCCAGGCTCCGCACCCCCAGGCTCCGTACCCGCAGGCTCAGCACCCCCAGACTCCGCACGCTCAGGCTCAGCACCCCCAGGCTCCGCACCCCCAGGCTCCACACGCTCAGGCTCAGCACCCCTAGCAGGACGAGAGTCGACAGCTACCTCGACAGGCTCAACCGGGTCTACCTGGGACACACCTGAGGGAGCGGCACCCTGAGGGGGGAGGGGGTCTACGACGGCAGCACCTGGTGCGAGGAAGAGAGGCGGGGGGGGGAGCGGGGCAGTGCGGTAGTGGAAGAGGCGGTAGTAGGGGACCGACTCGTCGAAAGTGACGTCCTGAGAGGGCAGGACACGGTGCGAGGTGGCGTGGTAAAACTGCCAACCAGACGCGTCCGGGACAAAGCCAAGGAGGACACAAGGAACAGCGCGGGAGGAGAGCTTGTCCGCGGACGTATCGCGGACAAAAGCACGAGATCCCCAGACCCGGAACACCGACGCATCGCCAACCTCTCCCGTCCAACGCAGTGTCGGCGAAGTCTCCGGAACGGAGACACGGGGCCAGAGGTTGAGCTGATGCACAGCGTATCGGACCGCAAACGGCCACAGAAAGTGGGGGGCAGCCGCATGGATCAAGGAGGTACGAGCGACCTCCATGACCAAGCCAATGCGGCGCTCAGCAACCCCATTCTGCTGTGGAGAGGCCGGAAGCGTGAACGACTGCTCAATGCCCTCCCCACGACAAAAGTCCCTCAAGAGGTCGGAGGAAAACTCCCCACCTCTGTCAGAGTGCAGACGCAGGACAGGAAAGTCCGAGTGGAACCTCTCGCTGAGCTGGAGACGGGCAGCGCGGATCCAAGGGATCAAAACATCAGGGACTTCACCCTTGGTGCGCAAGGGGAAGACCGTGGTGTAGCGCGAGTAGTCGTCAACAACTATCAAGAAGTACCTCTCGTGACCCTGTCCACGGACGCGGGCTGGGCCCCACACGTCCATGTGGAGGGTCTGCAGGGGAGCAGTCGTCGGGGGAAACGAGGAGGAGTGAGGAGCAGCGCGCTGCCGCCCCTCGACACAGGGAAGACAGGGAGGAGCATGCGAGGGTGGGAGGGGAGGGAGAACCCTGGGAAGACCAGAGACAAGGTACCGGGAGTGCATGCCACGAAGGCGCTGCACTGATGGGTGACCAAGGCGGTGGTGCCAGAGGACGGTCTCGTGCGACAGGGAGCGACACGAGCAGGGGGGCGACAGCTGACCTGACGCAGACGTAGACGCAGCTACCTGAGGGGACTCAGTGGTCAGTGTGTACAGGTCCGACCCCGGCTGCCGAGTGAAGGTAGCCAGGTGGCGACCCGTCCGAGCACACGTGCAGTGGGTCACTCGCTCATGGGCAGGGGTGAACTGGTGAACACCCCCGTCCTGGAGAGCAGAGCCCGCCACCAAGTTCGTAGAGAACGAGGGGAGGTAGAGACCTGACAGGGTGCCGGACGGGACCGCAGGACAAGGGAGGACAGTGGAGGAGGTCGCAAGGACAGGGCCCCCGGAGGGGTCTGCCAGGGAGACAGCAACAGGCCGAGCTAGCTGCTCAAGGACAGTGCGGTCACGAAAGAAGCAGCGGGAAGCACCCGAGTCCAGTGTGAAGGTGTGCAGTGCCTCAGTAGACGCAGTACCAGCAGGCGCAGAGGCACGAGCACCTGGAGCAGCAGACTCACTAGCACCTAGAGCAGTAGCCTGACCAGGACCTGGAGCAGCAGACGCACTAGCACCTACCTCACTGGTCCCAATACCCGGGTCTGGCGGTACACGCAGGTAACAGTCACCCGCAGCACTAATAGTCAATGCATACATGGCACCAAGGATAGCATCAAAGTCAAGAGCAAAGATATCAATGTTCATTTTCATCAGATCAGCCCAGCGGGGCAGCTCAGTGGCATCAGGAAACTGCGCACGCCAGGCGTCGTCGAGACGAAAGAAGCAGCGGTGTGCCGTGTGGAACCTCCCACAGGTCTGGCTAGTGCGGTCACCTGTGCGGATAAGGTACGGGCAGGTACCTCCACCCCCAGACCCCCCACGCTGAGAGTACCACTCACGGAGCTGCTGGGAGGACGGGGTCTCGCTGGGACGCTGCTGCTGCTGCCTCTGGCCACCACCGAACCCTCCACGCTGCACTGCTCCACCGCGCCCGCCACCAGCTCCACCGCCGCCACCACTACCACCACCACCCTCGCCACCCCCACTACCGCCGCCGCCACCACCCCCGCCTCCGCCACTGACCCCCCCACCACCAGCACCACTCCCACCACCGCCACCACCCCCGCCTCCTCCACCCCCTCCACTACCGCCACCCCCGCCTCCACCTCCGCCACCCTTACCCCCCTTTCCCTTGCCGCCCTTGCGCCTCCAACTAGGAGCAGACGCAGCCCCGACCTCCTCAGCACCGAGGAAGTCGACAGCAGTAGCAGATGCAATGGAGGGGAGAAGGGGGGAGGGGGAACATCCCTCAAAGAAGGGAGTGCGAGGGTCGCCACGAGAGGCACCTACAGCTACAATGCTAGTCTCAGCTGCAAGGAGCTCCTTCTCGAGCAGGTCGACAGTGAGGTCAGTGGGAGAGAGGGCGAGAAAGTGGTCCCTGACAGCGCGAAGAGAGTCAGGGAGGCGAGTGACTAGGTGGTAGAGTGTGAGGTACATCGGGGGAGGGTTCTTGGCGAGGAAATCAGGAGGAAGTGCGGCACGGTAGCGGAGATCACTAGTACGGAGGTGAGTGATGAGGTCAGCTACAGTGGCAAAGGCGGACAGATCGGGGAAAGGATAGGGCTGCGAGAGACGGCCTATCGCAGCAGTAGCAGGGGAGGAGTAGCGCGCAACTACAGCATCGTACAGCTTCTTAGCGGTCTTATGCTGGCCAAAGTGCTCGCGCTCATCTAACGGCAGGTGGCTGCGAACGGCTAGGCGAGCGTGAGGTCACGGGTCTGCCACTGTGAGCGAGCTGTACTGTCAGCAGTAGCAGCAGGAGCGGGGGCTACGCCGGACGTGTGGTCAAACAGGGAAACATCATCCTTGGCAGTGATCTGGAGGAACAGGTGCAGGTCATCGAGCCAAACGTCAAACTTGATCGGACGGCCCTCAGCGTCAAAAGTGAGAACGGTAGGACTGGCCATAGTGGCAGTAGCAGCAGTAGGAACAGTAGTAGCAGTAGCAGGAGTAGCAGTAGCAGTAGCAGGAGCAGCAGGTGCTGCAGGTGGTGCACAGTAGGGCAGCGCGGCTCGGCCAGGGCGGTGCGACTCGGGCAGGACGGCGCGGCTCGGGCAGGACGGCGCGGCGCGGCTCGGGCAGAGAGGGTGGGCCGGCGCGCGGTTCGAGGCGGCGGCCTACGTGCGGGCAGCGGCCTACGTGCGGGCGGCGGCCTACGTGTGGGTGGCGGCCTACGAACGGGCGGCGGCCTACGAGGGCGAGGCGGCGGCGCGCTCCGGTCGACGGGCAGCACGAGGGCTGCGCTAGGGGCCGCGCAAGGCCAGGGCGGGCTACGCGTGGGCGGCGTCGACCGCGTGGGCGGCTAGGGGGTCGCGCGCTCGAGAAAAGGGCCGCGCGCGGGCGACTAGCAGGCGACACGCGCGAAAAACGGGCCGCGCGCGGGCGGCTAGTGGGCTACGCGAACGAAAAAATGGGGCGCGCGAGGGCGCACTAGGAACGAGGCGCACGAGGGCGCGAGTAAGAAAGGGCGCACGAGGGCGCTACTAGCGGAACGGTGGGCCCTTAGGAACGGTCGGTCCTAGGTTCCTAACCTAGGCTCGTAATACCATGTCAGAATGAGAGAAGTGATTGAACTAACAAGATTGGGAGTACAAGTAGGAAAACCTAGAAGTTGTACCCCCTAAGACTAAACCCACTATAGCCTACAGAACACAAACATATACAACATTTGACACCCTCTGGAGACGCTGTTCTTCATCGTCAAGACTGACGCACCCATCGAGATGTGGGTGCAGCTTGTCAGGCATCTCACCAGCCGTGGCACTCCTGGCTTCCCCAAGAGTGGCTATGGCTCGTACTGTCAGAATGTTATGTTTCTCTAGTCTGCAATGGGGTACTCTATAGTGAGTACAGCCCTGTTAGGGTTTGCTATATGTATCCCAATGTTTGTTAGTGAACCTCCTCTTTCCTGTTTCTACTTTCTAGCTGTTATTCTGACATGCTATCAGAGCGACTACGCTCCTGGCCTGTGGGCCCACTTGCTTCCGCTGCTGTCCTGTCTGTCGCGCGCCCCGTGGCGCGCGACGTTTTTTCTTCCCGCCACGCGCTCGGGGCGCATGGCGGTTTTCTGCCCGCCGCGCGCTCGGGGCGCGCGGCGGTTTTCTGCCCGCCGTGCGCCCCGAGGCGCGCGGCGGTTTACTCCCTCACGCGGCGCCCTGGGGGCCCGCGCGCTGCCCTGCCCGTCGCCCGTCGAGGCGCCCTGGGGGGCCGCGCGTCGCCCTGCCCATCGCCCGTCGCGGAGCCCTGGGGGCCCGCGCGTTGCCCCCCCTCCCGTCGCCCGTCGCGGCTCCCTGGGGGCCCGCGCGCCGCCCTGCCCGTCGCCTGTCGCGGCGCCCTGGGGGGCCGCGCGTCGCCCTGCCCGTCGCCCGTCGCGGCGCCCTGGGGGGTCGCGCGTCGCCCCTCCTGTCGCCCGTCGCGGCGCCCTTGGAGCCCGCGCGTCGCCCCCTCCCGTCGCTCGTCGAGGCGCCCTGTGGGCCCGCGCGCCACCCCGCTTCCGCTCACACGCCGCCCCAGCTGCTGCCCGCGTTTCTGCCCTGCGTTGGGGGTATTGGGGTGGCGGGTATGGGGGTGGCAGGTGTGTGAGCCGTCCCCTGCTCCTCCTCCTCCTCTGTCTCCCACTGCTGCAGCTGCCGCTGAGGGGGGTGGGTGTGTGGGAGCCGAGGGAGTGGCGCTTGTCAGAACTAGCAGTAGAAAGTAAGAATGAAGAAAGGAGGGGTTTCACTAGCAAGCAGTTGAGTACATATAGGAAACCCTAGATTGGGCTGTACTCGCTATAGAGCACCCCACTGCAGGCTAGACAAATACAACATTCTGACACACCCCCATAGTCAAAGTGGGGTGTAATCAGCACAATGAGCAGGTATAGCAGGAGTTCACAATAAGAAGCAAAGCTAGAGGTAATCACAGCGGGCAAGTGAGGAGGAGGAGGGACTGTGAGAGGAGAGAAGATGAGAGACGGCGGCTGAAGCTGCAGACACACGGGCAACAGGAGCTGCTGGCACAGTGGCTACCGGGACAGTGCGCCCCGGACTACTGGAGTAACTGGCTCACGGGCTACGACGAGCTACAGGAGCAACGGACCCTCGGGCGACAGGCGCAGCAGACTCTCTAGGCTACCAGGACAGTGCGCCCCGGACTACAGGTGCTGCGGACGACAAGACAGCAGCCTCCGCTCAACCTCCTCCAACTGTCCCACACACCCCCCACACACCCACTGCTTCACTCCTAACTCCACTTGCACGTCACCCCCCTAGTACCACTCCTTCGGCTCCCACACACCCACCCCCCTCAGCGGCAGCTGCAGAACTGGGAGACGGAGGAGGAGGAGGAGGAGCAAGGGACGACGCACAGAAATTGCACCCCCATACCCCCCACCCCCAAACCCTAATTCAGGAGAACGGGCAGCAGCAGGGGTGGGGCGCCGTCAGAAGCATGGGGGACAGCGGGCAGCGCAGGGGCAGAGAAAACAGGGCGCCCACGGGCCTGGCGCAGCCCGTACGAACCGCGTGCGGGCGGCCCGAGGCGCGCCCTGGCCTGGCGCAGTCCGTACGGGCCGCGCGCGGGCCTGGCGCTGCCCGTACGGGCCGCGCGCGGGCCTGGCGCAGCCCGTACGGGCCGCGCGTGGGCCTGGCGCAGCCCGTACGGGCCGCGCGCAGGCTGTACGGGCCGCGCGCGGGCCCTACGCAGTTCGCGCAGGCCGCGACGGGCGACGGGGGGCGACGCGCGGGTCCCCGTCGCCCGTCGCAGCGCCTCCCGGGAGCGACGCGCGGAGTGACGGGGCAGAAAGCCGCCGCGCGCCTCGGGGCGCACGGCGGGCAGAAAACCGCCGCGCGCCTCGGGGCGCACGGCGGGCAGAAAACCGCCGCACGCTCCGAGCGCTCGGCGGGATGAAAAATCCGTCGCACGCCACGGGGCGTGCAACACACAGAGTAGCAGTAGCAGCGGAAGCAGTGAGGTGGTGGGCCCACCCACAGGATCGACCCAAGGGGATCGACCTGCTCTGATAGCATGTCAGAACTAGCAGTAGAAAGTAAGAATGAAGAAAGGAGGGGTTTCACTAGCAAGCAGTTGAGTACATATAGGAAACCCTAGATTGGGCTGTACTCGCTATAGAGCACCCCACTGCAGGCTAGACAAATACAACATTCTGACAGCGCTAGGGGGGTGACGTGGGAGTGGAGCTAGGGGTGCAGCAAGGGGTGTGTGAAAGGGGGGTGGGACAGTTGGGGGAGGTTGAGCGGAGGCTGCCGTCGTGTCGTCAGCAGCGCCAGTAGTCCGGGGCTCTGCTCCGGTAGCCCAGCGAGCCTGCTGCGTCAGTCGCCCGTGGGTCCGTTGCTCCTGCCGCTCAGAGTTAGCCGCAGAGCCAGTTACTCCTGTACTCCGGGGCCCTTTGCTCCGGTAGCCACCGTGCGCGCTGCTCCTGTTGCCCGTGTGTCTGCAGCTTCAGCCGTCGCCTCCTATCTCCTCTCCTCTCACAGTCCCGCCTCCTCCTCCTCACTTGCCCTTTTGTGAATGCCTCTATCTTTGCTTGTACTTGTGAACAAGTATCTTGCTGTGCTGCAGCTTCAGCCGTCGCCTCCTATCTCCTCTATGACTGCTTGCTGTGCTGATTATACCCCACTTTGACTATGGGGGTGTGTCAGAATGTTATGTTTCTCTAGTCTGCAGTGGGGTACTCTATAGTGAGTACAGCCCTGTTAGGGTTTGCTATATGTATCCCAATGTTTGCTAGTGAACCTCCTCTTTCCTGTTTCTACTTTCTAGCTGTTATTCTGACACGTACTACACCACGTAAGAATGTATTTTTGAATTTGATTCTATTTATTTTTGTTTTTGTGAACGAAGTACTCACATCTCAGTGTTGTCCCACTTGCAGGTACAACAGCGCGAGTACATCGACTCGAGCCCGTTCATCGGATTAAGTTGCAATGAGAGTACCGATCGTGTGCGAGGGAAGCACATGATCGTGTTCGTGACGTTTCTTCGCGAGCATGTGGTAGCAACCGAATTTCTCACACTTCTAACAGTTGACAAGTGTGACGCAGGGTCCCTCTACGGAGTCCTAACCAGGTACTTGGAGAGCGTCAACATCGACCTGAGCAAAGTCACGGGAATCAGCACCGACGGCGCCATAGTGATGATCGGCGGCAGCACGGGTCTTGTTGCTCGACTTCGCATATCCATCCCCCATTTGGTTTCGACCCACTACATCGCACACCGGTGAGTCCGCTTCAGCTTATAAAAATCGACTTACCTAACTCTTGCGTGTTCTATCCTAAACCCTTGGCAGGGAGCCACTAGCTGCCAAAGACTATGCGACCGCCCTCCCTGAACTCGGCCCGGTCGACTCCGTCATTCGTGCTGTGGCTGAACATCTCGGCTGCTCCTACAACTCTCACGCGACCTTCCATGGTCTGCAAAATATGTTATCGCAGACGATTCTGGAGGTGCAGGGCATCTACGCGATCCGGTGGTTGAGTCGTGGTGACGCCATCGCTCGTCTGGTGAAGGTTCTCCCGGCGGTGGTGGTCCTTCTTGAGCGGCTGGACCCGACAATGTACCGGGTGGTGACATCGCTGATGGTCAGCCGCGCACCCATGAGGTCACCCTGCACAAGGAGCCCATTCCCGGCTACACCTCGTACGTCGGCGACCTCCAGCCGTGCACGAGGACGTGTCGCTCGTTCGTGACAGAGTTAATTTACAACCTCAACTTCCATCTCGGTAGTCTGTCAAGCCTCAACGCTGCGAAACTCTTCATGCCGTGAACGTGGCCGCGAGGAAGAGAGGCGAGAGACGCGGAGTGTCTTGAGCATCTGGACGGCCTCTTCACCCTCTTTTATGCGCGCGAGCGAGAACAAGTAGTACCAGGTGAGACTATTTAACGAGGACGTGCCAACGCCTTCTGTTTAATAATCCCACCCTCTTTTTGTTATCGTTCAGTGCCATCATTTGTTGTCGAGCTAAACACGGATGAGCCATCGCTTGTTGTTGAGGTGTAATAAGTTGCCCGGTTATCTGTTACCTGTCCACCAGATGTTACGAAAGACGAGGCAAGAAGGGAAATGCGGACCTTCTTGCCAGTTCTTTCCGGGGCGCCGAAGGAGGAGCAGCCCTTTCATGCGGGCCTGAAAGCGATGATGGCCACAGGCGAGTGGCCTCGGAGCTACCCCAACATGGTGCGGCTATGGGCAGTGTCAAACTTATATGCTATAGTGTGTGTAGGCTGTAGTGGGGTAGTTCATATAGGGTACAACACTTCTAGGTTTCCTACTTGTACCCAACTGCTTGCTAGTTCAATCATTCCGTTGTTCTCATTCTGACATGGTATTCTAAGCAGGTTCCCTCCGTGGGAACGTTTTTTTTTAGGGCCCACCACTGAAACTGTCTTACCTGCCCGAAGCGCGCTGTCGCGCCTGCCTCTCCTGTGCCGTCGCGCGCCCTGCCTTGCTGTCGCGCTAGTCGTGACCCTGCCTGAGCCGCCCATCGTGGCCCTGCCTTGTCGCCGCTCGTCGCGACCTAATCCGCCGCCCGTCGCGGCCCTCCTTTGCCGCCCGTCGCGGCCCTGCTTTGCCGCCCGTCGCGGCCCTCTCCTGCCGCCCTACGTCGCGGCCCTGCCCTGTCGCCCCAAGTCGCGGCCCCTGACCTGCAGCCACCGTCACGGCCCCGCTGTCGCGCCCTGCTCTGCAGCCGCCGTCGCACCTGCAGCACCTGTCGCGGCCCTGCCCTGCCGCTGACGCACCTGCAGCCGCCGTCGCGGCCTCATCGTCGCGGCCTCACCGTCGCGGCCCTGCCCTGCGGCCGCCCCAGTCGCGGCCCTGCTCTACCGCCGCCCAGTCGCGGCCCTGCCCTGCTGCCGCCCCAGTCGCGGCCCTGACCTAATCGCCAGCTGCGGCCCTGCCCTGCACCCGCCCCTGGTAAGCACCCGCGCCGCCCAGCCGAGCCGCGTCGCTCAGCCGAGCCGCGCCGCCCAACCGAGCCGCGCCGCCCAGCCGAGCCGCGCCGCCCAGCCGAGCCGCGCCGCCCAGCCGAGCCGAGCCGCCCAGTCTAGCCGCGCCGCCCTACCGAGCCGCGCCGCCCTACTGAGCCGCACTGCCCTGCCCCTGCTGCTTCTGCTGCTACTGCTGCTTCTGCCGCTACTGCTGCTTCTGTCGCTATGGCTAGTCCTAATGTTCTTACCTTTGATGCTGAGGGTCGTGCTGTTGACTTCGAGGTTTGGGTAGATGACCTACAGCTGTTTCTCCAGTGCGACTCCAAGGACGGAGTCTCCCTGTTCGATCACACGTCCGGTGTCTCTCCTGCACCTGCTGCCACTGCTGACAGTACGGTTCGCTCGCAGTGGACTACTCGTGACGCTGTTACTCGTCTTGCTGTTCGTAGTCACATGCCGTCTACTGAGCGCGCGCACTTTGGCCAGTACAAGACTGCAAAGTCTTTGTATGACGCTGTTGTCGCGCGCTACTCCTCCCCTGCCACTGCTGCTCTCAGCCGCCTCATGCTGCCGTACCTGTTCCCTGACCTTGCTGCCTTTGCCACAGTCGCTGACCTCATTACTCACCTCCGCACTAGTGACACCCGCTACCGCGCTGCGCTTCCCACTGAGTTCTGTGCCAAGAACCCCCCCCCCCCATGTACATCACTCTCTACTACCTAGTCACCCGTCTCCCTGACTCTCTCTCTTCAGTCAGGGACCACTTTCTCTCCCTTTGCCCCACTGAGCTCACCGTCGACCTGCTTGAGGAGCGCCTTACTGCAGCAGAGAAGAGTATTGTAGCTGTAGGTGCTTCTCGCGGCGACCCTCGCGCCCCTTTCTTTGAGGGGTGTTTCCCCGTCCCCCTTCTCCCCTCTGTTGCTTCTGCTGCTGCTGTCGACCTCGTTGGCACTGAGGAGGTCGGGGCTACGTCTGCTCCTAGTGGGAGGCGCCGCAACAGCAAGGGCAAGGGGGGCAGGGGTGGTGGAGGGGACGGAGGGGGAGGCGGTGGAGGTGGTGGAGGGGGCGAAGGGGGTGGTGGTGGTGGCGGGAGTGGGGGCGGCAGTGGAGGTGGTGGAGGCAGCGGCAGCGGCGGTGGAGGTGGAGGCGGTGGTGGTGCTGGCCGAGGAGGTACCGCACAGCGTGGAGGCTTTGGCGATTGCCGCGCCAGCAGCAGCCGCGTTCCCGTGAGACCCTTTCGCCCCTGCAGCTTCGTGAGTGGTACGCTGGGCGTGGGGGGGCTGGGGTTGTTGGTCCCTGCACTTACGTTCTTCGCACAGGCGGGCGCCGTGGAGAGACGTGCGGACTGCCGCACACTTCGCAGCGCTGCTTCGGTCGCCTGACTGCAACTGGCGTGCGCAATTCCCTGACGGCGCTGAGCTCCCCCGCTGGGGTGATCTGCTGAAGCAGAATGTTGCTATCTTTGATCTTGATTTCGATGCTATTCTTGCTGCCATGTATGCTGTGACTGATAGTGCTGAGGGTGACTGTTACCTGTGTGTTCCGCCCGACCCGGGCATTGAGGCTGCTGCTCTAGGTGCTAGTGAGTCTACTGCTCCAGGTGCTAGTGAGTCTGCTGCTACAGGTGCTAGTAAGTCTGCTCTCTCTGGTACTGCACATACTGAGGCCTTGCACACCTTCACACTTGACTCAGGTGCTTCGCGCTCCTTCTTTCGCGATAGCACCACACTCACGCCGCTCAGTCGGCCGGTTGCAGTCTCCCTGGCTGACCCCTCTGGGGGCCCAGTCCTTGCGCACTCCTCCACAGTTCTACCGTGTCCTGCGGCCCCGTCGGGCTTACTGTCGGGACTCCACCTCCCCTCGTTCTCTACGAACTTGGTGAGTGGAGCTGACCTCCAGGACGTGTGGGTTGACCAGTTCACCCCGGGAGGTCAGCGTGTGACCCACTGTACTTGCTCTCGGACGGGCCGCCACCTGGCCACGTTCACCCGTTGGCCTGGGTCGAGCCTCTACACACTGACTACTGTGTCTCCTCCTGTCACTGCGTCTGGTCAGGTAGCCGCGTCTGGTCAGGTGTTTGCTGCTGCGTCCAAGTCTAGTCCGGCGTCTGCCCCCTGCTCGTGTCGTCCTCTGTCACACGAGACTCTTCTTTGGCACCACCGCCTTGGTCACCCCTCCCTGCCTCGTCTCCGAGGTATGGCCTCCCGTGTCCTTGTCTCAGGTCTCCCCCCGTCCCTCCCTCCCCTTCCTCCGGGGCCTGCCCGTACCTGTGTTCCTTGTGTTGAGGGCCGGCTGCGCGCCGCTCCTCACTCCTCTGAGTTTCCTCCGACAGAGGCTCCTCTGCAGACTCTCCACATGGACGTGTGGGGCCCAGCCCGCGTCCGTGGACAGGGTCACGAGCGTTACTTCCTGTTGGTCGTTGACGACTACTCGCGCTACACCACAGTCTTCCCCTTGCGCCGCAAGGGTGAAGTCACTGAGGTGTTGATCGACTGGATCCGCGCTGCTCGTCTCCAGCTCAGAGAGAGTTTCGGCTCGGACATTCCTGTTCTGCGTCTGCACTCAGACAGAGGTGGTGAGTTTTCCTCCGACCTTCTGAGGGCTTTCTGTCGTACGGAGGGCATCCGCCAGACGTTCACGCATCCGGCCTCCCCACAGCAAAATGGGATTGCTGAGCACCGCATTGGCATGGTCATGGACGTTGCTCGCACGTCCACGATCCGTGCGGCTGCTCCCCATTTTCTGTGGCTGTTCGCTGTTCAGTACGCTGCGCATCAGATCAACCTTCAGCCTCGTGTCTCCTTGCCGGAGACCACACCTACTCTGCGGTGGACGGGGAAGGTTGGTGATGAGTCTGTGTACCGTGTCTGGGGATCTCGAGCTTTTGTCCGCGATACTTCTACGGACAAGCTGTCCTCTCGTGCTGTTCCGTGCGTTTTCCTTGGCTTCCCCCCTGACGCGCCTGGGTGGCAGTTTTACCACCCCACCTCGCGCCGTGTTCTGTCCTCTCAGGACGTCACGTTTGACGAGTCGGTCTCTTACTACCGTCTCTTTTGCTACCGCACTGCCCCTCTCCCCCCCCCGCCGCTCTTCCTAGCACCAAGTACTCCTCCGGTAGACCCCCTCCCCCCTCAGGGTCCTGCCCCTTCAGGTGTGTCCCAGGTAGACCCTGTCGAGCCGGTCGAGGTAGCTGTTGACTCTGGTGCTGCTAGGGGTGCTGAGCATTCGGGTGCGGGGCCTGGGGGTGCTGAGCCTGGGGTTGCTGAGTCTGGGGGTGCGGAGCCTGGGGGTGCTGAGCCTGAGCGTACTGAGCCTGGGGGTGCTGAGCCTGGGGGTGCTGAGTCTGGGGGTGTTGTGCCTGAGCGTGCTGTGTCTGGAGGTCCTTCGGGTGTATCGTCACGGCGGGAGCCCCTCTCTCCACAGCGGCTGCGTGAGTGGTACGCTCGACGCTGTAGCCGTGCTGCTGGTGCTGGAGCTACTGGAGCAGCTGGAGGTACCGCTGGTGCTGGAGCTGCTGGAGCCGCTGGTTCTAGAGGTGCTCGTGCTGGAGGTACTGGCGCTGCTGGAGGTCCTGCTGGTGTTGGAGCCGCTGGAGGTGCTGACGCCGCTGGAGGTGCTGCAGGAGCCACTGAAGGTGCTGCTGGTGCTGGAGCTGCTGGAGCAGCTGGAGGTACTGCTGGTGCTGGAGCTGCTGGAGCCGCTGGTCCTGGAGGTGCTCGTGCTGGAGGTACTGCCGCTGCAGGAGGCCCTGCTGGTGTTGGAGCCGCTGGAGGTGCTGGAGCCGCTGGTCCCGGAGGTGCTCGTACTGGAGGTACTGGAGCTGCTGGGGCTGGTAGTGCTGCAGGAGTTGGAGCTGGAGGTGTTGGAGCTGTTACTGCTGGAGGTGCTGCTGGAGCTGGTGCTGCTGGAGGTGCTGCAGCTGGTGGTGCTGCGGGAGTTAGAGATGGAGACCCTGGAGCAGAGGGTACTGGTGCTGTCTCTGCTGTTTCTGGAGGCGCTGCACGGCCGCGGCCTTACTACGTTCCGCTCCTTCAGCAGGTTCTTGCCTACCGCTTTCTACTGGTCCTCCTCCTCCTCCCTTACTGAGTCCACCGCCTGTCCAGTCGCAGCCGCAGTTACTGCCAGCCTCTCCACTGCCTGGCCCTTCTCCTTACTCTGAACCGACTAGAGGTCTTACGGAGCGTCGTGCGCCTGAGTCTCGTCCTGCGTCGCCTGAGTCTCGTCCTGAGTCGCCTGTTCGCGCTGTCCGCACTGGTCGTGTTCCGCGTCAGCGTCCTCCTCCTGTCCCTGGCACTCACTATATGACTCTGCGTCCTTCCACTGCTCCACAGCGTGTCCCTCTGCTGTCTCCTCCTGCGTCCTCTCTTCCTGACGGTCCGGACCCGGAGTCTGACTCCCTTCGTGCTGCTAGTCCCACTGTCACCCGTTTCCTCGCCACTGTTGTCACTGACCCTTCCTTTGAGTCCACTGCTGCGTCTGCTCTAGTTGCTGAGCTTGTTGACTTTGCTGCCGCCTGTCGTCTAGACTACGCTGCTAGTCTTGTTGCTGAGTCTGAGTCTGTCTCTCCTCCGTCCGTCGGGGGTGAGTGTGCTCTTAGCACGGACGTCCTTGAGGACAGACAGGAGGAGTTTGAGTGCTTTGCCGCTGCTTTACCTCATCTCGTGTCCATGCTGATTGCCCCTGAGGGAGACCCGGATGCACCAGACATCCCGACCCCGCGCTCTTACGCAGAGGCGATAGAGGGTCCCTACTCCTCTCAGTGGCAGACAGCCATGGACGCAGAGATTGCTTCCTGGAAGTCCACAGGCACCTACGTCGACGAGGTTCCCCCACCTGGGGCGAACATCGTCAGTGGCATGTGGATTTTCAGGGTGAAGCGGCCGCCGGGTTCTCCGCCTGTCTTCAAGGCGCGTTACGTTGCACGAGGCTTCAGTCAGCGAGAGGGAGTTGACTTCTTCCAGACCTTCTCCCCGACCCCGAAGATGACCACTCCTCGGGTTCTGCTGCACGTCGCCGCTCAGCGTGACTACGAGCTCCACTCTCTTGACTTCAGCACTGGTTTCCTACAGGGCAGCCTGCACGAGGAGATCTGGCTGCGCCGCCCACCTGGCTTCACTGGGTCGTTTCCTGCTGGTACCCAGTGGAGCCTCCGGCGGCCAGTCTACGGTCTCCGCCAGGCACCCCGTGAGTGGCACGACACACTGAGGACTACTCTTGCTGCTCTTGGGTTTGCTCCTTCTACTGCTGACCCGTCGCTGTTTCTACGCACCGACACCACTCTGCCGCCGTTCTACGTTCTCGTGTACGTAGACGACTTGGTCTTTGTTACTTCTGACACTGAGGGACTCGCCCACGTGATGTCGGAGCTGCAGAAGAGACACACGTGCACAGACCTGGGTGAGCTGACAAGCTATCTTGGCTTGCGGATCACCCGGGACAGAGCACAGCGCACCATTACCCTGACTCAGTCACACATGGTGCAGCAGGTCCTTCAGCGCTTCCGCTTCACGTACTCCTCGCCACAGTCCACTCCTCTGCCTACCGGTCACTCGCTCTCAGCTCCACCTTCGGACGAATCCGTAGAGCTGAGTGGCCCGTATCCAGAGCTTGTGGGCTGCCTCATGTACCTGATGACCTGCACTCGACCTGACCTGGCCTACCCTCTTAGCATCCTAGCACGATATGTCGCTCCTGGCCGACACAGGAAGGAGCACATGGATGCCGCTAAGAGGGTGTTGCGCTACTTGTGCAGTACGTCGGGCATGGGGCTCATGCTTGGAGGACGGGCTCGAGTTGTCCTCACTGGTCACGCAGACGCTTCTTGGGCTGACGACTTGGCTACGCAGCGGTCGTCACAGGGTTACACCTTCAGCCTTGGCTCCGGCTCTGTTTCTTGGCGGTCTACCCGCTCTTCTTCTGTTCTCAGCTCCAGCTGTGAGGCTGAGATCTACGCAGGGGCCATGGCAGCACAGGAGTTACGCTGGCTCACCTACCTGCTGACCGACCTGGGAGAGCGGCCTCGTTCTCCTCCAGTGCTGTACGTCGACAACAAGGCCATGATTGCCTTGTGTCAGGAGCACAGACTGGAGCACAGAACGAAGCACATCGCTCTGCGCTACTTCCTTGCTCGAGAGTTGCAGCAGCGTGGTCAGCTTCGTCTTGCTTACGTGGCCACTCAGGCCAACACTGCTGTTGTCTTCACCAAGCCACTCCAGCCTTGTGATCATCAGCGTTTCTGTACTGTTCTAGGCCTTGTGCCTACTGTGCTTCACTTGCTTACTTCTTGACTCTGCTTGTACTGTGATCTCTATACATATACCTACATGCTTACACTTGCTAGGTTGTGATCACTGTATTGCTTGTTCCCATTTCTATAACTCTGCATGTGAACTGGCCTTGTGGCCATTTGCTTGTGCTCGGAATGCGTGGTGACGTCGTGATCCACCCTGAGCTTGCTTTGCCTCTCTTGACCGGTCTTGTGACCTCTTGTTCTCCCCCACTTTGCCTATGGGGGTGTGTCAAACTTATATGCTATAGTCTGTGTAGGCTGTAGTGGGGTAGTTCATATAGGGTACAACACTTCTAGGTTTCCTACTTGTACCCAACTGCTTGCTAGTTCAATCATTCCGTTGTTCTCATTCTGACAGGCAGCAGTGGCGGTGTTGCCGATCAGCACTGTGGAGTGCGAAACGGCTTCTCCCGACAAAACCTTATCAAGAGTTGGCAGCGGACCGGCCTGCACAACGCGAAGCTTGGAGACCTCATGACTCTCAGCCTGCTGGAGTACGACGTCGAGTGGAGTGACATCGTGGAGCTGTGGCGCAGCACGAAGAAGCGCCGCTTAACCAAGCGTAAGGGCAATCCCGTGGATGCCTCGAAGAAGCATGGTGGTGGTGATGGTAGCAAAGGCAAAGATCACTTGCAGCAGGGTATAGTTAAGTGATGATGAGGAGGAGGATGCTGGATACAATTAATGATCTATGGTTTGTTATTATTGGAAACAAAGTCCCTTTCAATACATGTGATGTGAGCTTGTTGTAAAGTACAAAAGAAGCACCGTAGCACTTTCAAAATCTTAGCAAATGTTACCCTGATAAGGCAGGATTCCATTAGTTGTTACACTGACAATTCAGGATAAGGTATCCACCTCAAATTTTTTTTTTGGGGGGGCTAGCCCTGATGGGTGAGGGTCTGTTATGGAATGCTTAAAGGCGACTTTCGCCTTACTCCAACACACTGTACTGGTATATCCAGTCCTCGATTATAAGCGCAGGGAAGAATATTTCGTAGACGCGTGCAAATTGATAACTGGAAAATCGTGATTTGCAATTTTACAAAGGCCTTGAGACAAACGAATGACATCTCAAGTGAAACAAAAAACTCTAATTCCAAGTTCACAAACTATGCCAATTCAAACATCCAAGGCCAACAAATGGCATTCCACACACACACATACACACACACACACATACACACACACAGATACACAAACACACATACACACACACACATACACACATACACACACACACACACACAGTGGAAGCCAGAGGAAGAAACGGAGGGTGGTAAGTCAGCAAGTCAAGATGTGGTGTTGCGTGAGCTGGCAAGACAAGATGTACTGTGAAATGAGCAGTGACTTCCGGAAGAGGCGGAGATCCAGTGCAGTGCGAGGGTGGGAGGCGACTTACAGCACTGCGAGGTTGGGCAGCGAGAGAATCCTGCTGGCGAACTTGTCGAGACGTGCCCTGAAGAGGTTCGACTTGAGCGAGCTGCATCACCCCGCACCCAGTGCCACACACACATGAGAGGAGAGGAAGAGGGAGGGAGGGGGGATGGGGGGAGAGGGGGATGTAGGAAGGCGAATGAGAGAAACTGTGCATTGCCAGACAGGAAGTTTTGAGTGAGCATGATACCACTCACGGTAGCATGTGACTGTGCAAGGAGAAGTTGTGCTTGCATGAGTGGAAGTGCTTACATGAACGTGAGGGCCATGAGCTCGGTGATGTCAGCACGCAGAATGCCTTACAGCTACTGGTTACCTAGGGTGGTAGTGCAGGAGAGGGGGGTTGGTGCAGGAACAAGGGAAGAAAATGGATTGACTGAAGGCAAAACGAGCCATAAAACTGTCGGACAAGAGCAGCCACAGCAAGGCATGGTGCGTGGTGCTCACATCCTGACGGGGTTGCCAAGCGCGTTACACTGAACGCCATTGAAGCTGCCGCCACCCGAGCTGCCGAGAGGCATGCAGGAGGAGGTTGGCGCCCAGTCGGTGGTGGTGACGCCCAGCGCCATCTTGATGTTCATCAGCGCTGACGCTGTGCATGGGGGCGGTGGGGGCGGTGGGCACATGGGCAGCAGCAGTGCGAGGCGTGAGGGAGCACATGAGTAACTGTGTTCAAGCAGCATGCTGTTGGTCATGGCAACACTTATGTGCGATTCTAGCAGCAGCACGAGGCCCAGCCGCACACGTACCGGCAGTGGCATCCGTGGTGACGGGCGGAACGGGAGGGCAGGTGAGGGCGAGCACGGGCGTGGAGGGGGTGGGCACGGCCGTGGCAGCCTTGACTACAATGGGGTCGGGCTAGCACGGGATGTTGCTGCTGCACAGCGTGCCCGTGCCGTCCGCGCTGCTGCAGATGGCACAGGAGGGGCGCTGCATGATGCCCTGGTTGTTGTTGTTCTTGCATGGTGTGGGGTCCGTGAAGCAGTTGGCACGCGCGGTGAAGAAGGCCCAGTTGGCGGTGGATGGGAACTTGCCGATGAACCAGCTGTTCTCCAGATCCAGCACCTGCAGTGCTGCTCTTACCGCCGGCACCGACCTCGTCAGGTAGTTCCACCCCACGCTCCTGCGAACATCACGCATACACATCCAGCACAGGGGGACAAGAACCGGTGATGGAGGACCCAGAGTTGGATCGTACGTCGCGGTCAGGCTCGGGAAATGAGAATCAGAGGTTGCTGAGTTTCTGGCGGGCAGAGGACCTCAGAGATGCCTTCCGGGTGCTACATCCAAACTGCCCGGAGTACACGTTCAGGGACAGGGCGTCTAAGGCGAGCACGCGCATTGACCGGGGCTTGGTGTCTTTCTCGCTGCTCGGGTTGCTGGCGGATGCGCGCCACGCCAAGATACCGAAGGGTTTGTCGGACCACTGGTTTGGCATAAAGATTGCGCTTGCGGTGGCGGCACCAGTGGATCAGGGTCCTGGCTGCACGCGAAGCAGGCACAAAGGAGGGGGGTCAGCACGGTGACTTCCAGCATTCTAAAAATTTTGGAGAAAGAGGAAGAGGTCGACCTCGGGAAGAAACTGAAGTTGCTCAGCATGGGATTAAGGGAGTACTCGCGGGAGGAGAGAAAGAGGGTAAAGGCGACGGTCTTATACCTGGAAGGCGTGGTGGAGCGCCTACGGCACAAAGTGATGCGGTATCCAGATGACAGGAGGGCGCAAAGCAGGCTAGTACGAAAGGAAGCGCACCTGGAAGCGTATCTGCAGAGCTGCAAAGACCGGATGCAAGTTCTGGCGGGAATCAGGGTGGAGCTAAACGGGGAGGCCCGTCGCCTTACTTGTCGGCAAAAATAAAAAAGCGGACGGTTATACGGGAGATCTCACATCGAGGAGCGGTTTACCAGGGGACGAAGGAGGTACTGAAGGCGGCCGCGGATCACTTCAAAAGAGCTTTCAGTGAGGTTGAACCGGAAGAAAAGATGGACTGGGGGGCCTTCTCGGAAGGCGCGAAGTTCTCGGAGGCGGATGCCGCGCTCCTAGGCGCAGACTGGATAGAGGAGGAGGTCAAACAGGCGCTGGAGAGCCTCCTGAAGGGGATCAGGATGGGTTGCCGGCGGAGTATTTCATCCTGCACTGGGATCTGCTTAAAGAACACGTGATGGGTTTTGTCGGGGAGTTCGCCGGGAGGGCGACGATGCCGGAGAGCCTCTCGACCGCTGTGACAAGAAGGGGCCAACAGACCAGCTGGGGAACTACCGCCCCATCACCCTACTGTCCGTCATGTACAAGCTGGTTACGAAGGTCATGGCTACGAGACTTAAAAAGGTGCTGGGCAAAGTTCTGTCAAAAGAACAACACGGGTTCTTACCGGGGAAGAGCCTGGCAGATGCAGTGTCGGTGGTAGCGGACGCGGTGGAGGCGGCGAACAGTGGCAAGGAGGACTGGCTGCTGCTGCTGGTAGACTTTCAGAAGGCATATGACACGGTCTCGCGGGCCTTCCTCTTCAAGGTCATGAAAGAGCTGGGAGTGCCCGAAAGGTTCATCAGCTGGACCAGGGGCCTGCACGCAGAAGCACGAACAAAAGTCATCATTAACGGGTGGTTAAGCGACAGGGTGGAGATGAACAGAGGCGTCAGGCAGGGATGCCCTCTGGCGCCGTACCTCTTCCTTTGTGCGCTTGAGCCGCTTTGCAGAGTCACGCAACGGGAGAGGTTGGGGATTGGCCCGGCTGGAAAGGAGCCGCTCGCATATGTGGGCTACGCCGACGATACTTCGTTTCTGTTGAAAGGGGAAGCTCAGCTGAGGAAGGCGGTGGAGGTGTTGGATGCCTTCGGTAAACAGTCGGGGCTGAAGGTGAACTGTGACAAATTGGTGGTGGTGCCGCTGGGATGCAACAGGGGGGCACCGGTGCCGGCGGACATCCCGTACAAGTGGTCGGAGCCGGAAGAGCCGGAGAGGCTCTTGGGGGTGTGGATCACGCCTAACGGAGACCCGGGTCCATCCTGGGGGAAGGCTTACGAAAGGATAAAGGAGGAATTAAGGAAGTGGGAAACGCAATATCTCACGACGACGGCAAGAGTGGCGGTTGTCAGCTGCTACGTCCTGCCGGTGCTGATGTTTCAGGCGCAGGTCTACTCGCCGCCGGACGAAGTGTGGGAAAAAATCAGGAAGCTCTGCCACGCTTTCGTCTCGGCGGGGGAAGCGGCAGAAGAGAAGATTTTTATCCTCTGGAGCGCGTACCTGGCGTGCCTCCCACGGAAGGACGGGGGGCTGGGCCAGCTTAACCTAAAGCTCTGCCTCGACGCGCAACGCGTGCAAAACTTCACACAGTCCGCAAGCGAGCCCCCAAACTTGTGCTTCTTGATTGGTGCCTCGCTTAGTTCGAAACGATGAGATGTTGGCCGTCCATCCCCGTCAATCCCTTCAACCACCAACGCCCGATTGTCCCCGCCGTGATCCTTAATGAATCGGGACAGAAGCTTGCTGACCCCGCCTCCAAATGTCTCGCCGTACTCGATCTACCAGTGCATGATGATGGTGATCATCCGATCGACTTCCTTCGCGACTTGGGTTGTGTCGACCTGGAAACAAGGGCATGACAAAAATGTTAGGACAGTAAAATTACAGCGGCCAGCATTCATACTGCATAGCATATACACTTGCCTTTCGGTGCTGGAAGAAGCGGTTGAGGGAGTTTAGCTCTGCCAGAATGTCAGCTAGGAAGTACAAACTAAAGTGGAATTTAAAAGTTTGTAAAGTTGCGGCAATCTTGTGACCATACTCCACAATCATAACGATCGCTGCCCCGAAAACTCTGCACAGCCTCGCTATTGTGTCTCCCCGCGACAGCCACCTGACGTTGAATAATCCTTGATGCTCCATGTTGGTACGGTGAATCTCTTAAGTGGAATAATCCTTGATGCTCCAGCCACCTGACGTTGCAGCTCCTTGAACCTCTCGTACCAGATGCTCGAGCGACAGATGATTTCCCCTACAGCACGCACACCAGCATCGATCATGTCAAGGTCGGGTAAGGCCTTCGCTGCATCCTTGACCACGAGCGCCTCTCTGCCACATATTGGTAATAAGAGAAAAAAACATAAGTATATCGATACCACGCGCAACTACACACGTATGATGCCAGTTGACAGCAACAATATCAATACCGATGTGCAACGCAGTGACACCAGATGACGTGCGGAACGCGCTCCCGTAAGAGAAATACAAGGCCGCCCTTATCGCCCGTCATCACGGAAGCCCCATCGGTTCCAACGCCGGCCACCTGATTGAGGTCGACACCGATAGAGTCGAGGTGGCTCATGAGCACGGTAAAAATCGAAGAAGCGTCGCACTTTTGCACCGTAAGCAGCGCCAGGAACTCTGTGACGGCGACGCCATTCTTGAGGAACGTGGCAAACACTATCAAGTGTTTGCCACGCGCGCGGTCTGTGCTCTCATCACATGTTAGGCCGATGAAGGGTGAAGCGAGAAGATGCTGCAGCTGCTGATTTTTCTGGTACTTTGCCATCGCCACGGCCATCTCGTTGAAAGAATATCTCAGCAGGTTGGTGTCAAGCATATCTCTTGTCAAGAAAGAATAATCTACCATTCGACGCACAGCAGCACATGCAACGGGTGACGTACTGTGTAATGTAAACCCCGTAAGACTGCAGGGGGATGTCGGCGACTCCTTCCGCCAAAAAGCCAACGAGCTTCGGGGACATGGAGATCGGGGCGTCGTGGTCGCAGAAAAAATCAACGCTTCTCATGAGACGAGTGAGCCGCGCGCCCTCCTTGTCGGCGTTGGCAAAATCGTCGATGCGTTTCTGCTTCTCGATCTCCGCCATGAGTGTCCGCTGCATCTTCATAACTTCGTCGTGGCGACCACTCGGCTCGTGACATCTCATAGATCCGAGCTGCAGATCGCGTCCCCTGGTTCCGTTGCGACCGAACTTGGCGTCGTCCTTGCCGTGCTCCACACAGATGCTGCATTGCAAGATGGGCAACCCCTCATCGTTCTTATCAAGCAACAGCCAATCAAATTTGGGTAGCCACTGCGTGATGTATAGCTGCTGCGCCTTCATGAATTTCTCCTCTGCCTTTTCGGCCTTGGTGAGTTCACGGTACACTGGCGAGGGAGCTTCGACGGGGGGCGGAGGCGGAGTTGGCTTCTCAGGTGGCGTGCCGAAAGGGAGAACGCCATGCGAGAAGCGACGCTTCTTCTTTGAGGCAGCAGACGACGATTCGCCTACTTCTGTTACGATGACAGTGGCGGGAGCACTGTCGGGCGCGACGGCAGCGGAAGTAGTTGGACGAGCCGGACGCAGCTATTCGCCGCTGCACGTTGACGGGCTGGCAGTGCAGACGGGCGGATGGTTCTGATGCAGCCCTCGCAGGAAATCTAGGCGTGACCGCGGGGGAGCTACGTTCGGTGGCTCGTTCTCAGCATCGCCTCCCTCATCGTCCTGTGTTGGTGCCATGGCTGCTGGGGTGTATGGAAAACAACGTCTAGCTTAGTAGGAAATCACAAATGAGAGAGAGGTCCCTCGTTCCCTCGTTGCTGGTGCCCCTATTCCCCACCGCATTTGTTTCCTATCGTACAAGCAAACGACGCTCGTACCCGCCACCAACAACCTTGCTAGGAACGCGGTGCCTAGTGGGCTTGTGGGCGCCGACGTTCTGCTGCACTTAGCCAGATTTCCAACAAACCAGGCCTTGTTGGCATATAAGACAAGAAGACCGAGTTGAGTCATTAACGGTGCCTTGAAAGAAATTGTAACCAATGGTGGCCAGATTCGTGCCAACACATGTGCTGTCTTGGCGAAAGTTTCGGTTTTGTCATTAAGCCAACGGGAATCCAGGGTTACGGGAAAGGGGGGTGGGGGGAGGGGGATGTGTGTGGTACTTGCTTCAGGGTAAAACTCACTAAGAAGAATGGTTACACTGAGGCCAAAGTGTGCCTAAAACGTAAACCGTAGCATATCAGGGGAAACTAAGCTAAAAAAAAAAATTACCCTACGGCATCAGTGTGACCACAAAAAACCACCCTTATAATCAGTGATACAATCTGAACCGTCTTATAGGATCGTCTCAGGTTGATCGCACGTAGTGTAGCAGCGGAAGATTGCTTGGTAATGTCGGGTACGGACTCTGTCAGTAGAAGGAGATTTAGATCTCGACAAAAGTGAATAACACAATGCGGTACAAGGGTTAATATAGGAATACAGTGGAATACGAAAGGTCCTAGCTAGCCATGTACTCTGAGGGGGTACATTCCCCTTAGGGCTAATCTAGGTGCACGATTGAAACCGTGCGACTCGGTAACCGTACGCGGTTCGGTAACCGTTTGAAGTTTTCCCGCGCTTTGCACTTTGAATTCTTCCTGCTTGTAACTGTCTTCGATAACTGTCTTGTCGCTCGGTCTTCGTCCTCGCTGCAGTCATCTTCGCGATAAGGTTTCGTTACTCATGAATGTTTATTCAACAATTCCATATCGTAACACTCCCCTTCATTCCTGGAGAAGCGAAGTCTTGACGCGCTTGGTTATACCGCAGATGTTTCCGCAGTGATGGTACTGCTGACGTGGTAGTTTCTTGGTGAGGAAGTCGGCTGCCATGTCACCAGTGGGGCAGTAAGTCAAGATGACTTTGCCTTTGTCAACTTCGTCTTTGACGAAGAAGTAGCGGAGTGCGATGTGCTTTGTGCGGTTGACGAAGCCAGGCTTGTTTGCGATCTTGATCGCACTCTGGTTGTCGCAGTGAAGTTTGAAGCTCGCGGATGTCGCAATTTTTGCCTCTTGGAGAAGTTCCTGGAGGTAGAGTCCTTCGCGGACTGCTGATGTGGCAGCGATGAACTCGGCTTCAGCGGAGGAGAGTGCTACCATTTCCTGCTTCTGGGAATTCCAGGAAATTGGGCCAGTAGGTTCGAGGCGAAAAAGAAAGCCGGTTCGGGATCGTCGATTCGCAGGATCGGCAGCATGATCTGCGTCCACGTAGCCAACGAGGCTGAAGGAGCGGGTTGTGAGAGTTGAATAGGTGAGGCCGATGAGAGGTGTGGAGATGAAGTACTGCAGGGCGCGCTGTAAATCCAGCATGTGCTCCCCTTCAGGCCGCTTAGCATACTGAGCGAGCTGGCTCGAGATGTATGATAAGTCAGGCCTGCACGTAACCGCAGCGAACAGGAGGCAACCGAGCTGCTGCTGGTAGAGCTGATGGCCAGATGGGTTGAGTGGGGTGGTGTCGGGGTGGTGTGGGGTGGCTGGGTTGCGGTAAGGGGTTGAGAGATTGGCAGGTGGAATGTTGAACTTGGCCGAGAGAGTTTCTGCGTACTTGGAGGCGGAGAGATGAATGGCGTCAGCGGCATAGGAGATGTTGAGACCCAGGAACTGAGTTACTTGGTCGGTGCTGGTAACTTCGACGCGATTACTGAGATTCTTTTCGAACTGGGCGAGAAGATCGTTGCTGGTGCCCGTGTAGAGAAGGTCGTCCACGTATGCTGTGAGGAGAATGTAATCGCCGCGGTAGTGGAGACGATACATGCCGGGGTCGTGAGGCACCTGGATGAAGCCGATGTCGAGCAGGATTTGATGGAGATACTGCTGCCAGAGTCGTGGCGCCTGCTTGATGCCGTAGAGGGATTTTCGGAGTTGACACACGCGATCGTCGCCGTCGCCGTATGTGTGTGGTTGCTCGACGAAGATGAGTGCATCCACGGGGGCGTAGAGAAAAGCGTTCTTCACGTCGATTTGGCGGAGAGGGAGGTGTTTTGCGGCAGCGATGGCGAGGAGGATGCGGACAGAGGTGTGACGGCTGACAGGAGCGAAGGTTTGATCAAACTCAACGCCGTGGCGCTGGTCGAATCCGCGAACAACCCATCGGGCCTTGAAGCGCTCGATGGTGCCGTCGGCGGCGGTTTTGACGCGGAATACCCATTTGCCGGAGAGGACACGTCTCCCCTTTAGCGCTGCACGGTCGACGAGAACCCAGGTGTCTCGAGCTTCGAGCGCAGCGACTTCCGCATCCATTGCAGCGCGCCATTCCTTGGCGTATGGACCGGTGAGGGCTTGGCGAGGGGTTTTGGGTTCAACTACTTTGGGCGGTCGAGTCACAGCCGTGTGAAGGCCAAGGATGTGAAGGCCAGAGAGGCCGGGACTGTGACGCTGGTCGCTTGTGACTTCGACCACGTCGTCGTCGGAGTTGTGATCGCTGGAGGGCGTCGGACTGAGGAGGGAGTCACGAGAAGAGTCAAGGGGAGCGCTGTCCTCGTCCTCGTCTTCGTCGCTCCATGGGCGAGGGCCGGGATGCGGGTCCGTGGGATCCTGGTCCGCAAGCGCCGCTTCGGCTTCGTCTTCAGGAGTAGCGAAGCTGCGCGGCGGGCGTTCGTACTCCGCAATGTTGTTCTCGCCCCTGGTGCGATCAGCGTAGCGGTCGTGCTGAAACGTGCGAATGCTGAGATCTTCGTAGAAGATGACGTCGCGTGCCGCGACGATCTGTGAGGTATCGTGGTCGAGGATCGTCCAGGCGTGATGCTCGAAGCTAATGCCGAGATGAACGCCCCAACGTGCGCGATGTTCGAACTTCCCCGTCGTTGCTGCTGCGGGCCGATACTGCACCATGCAGCCCCAGACGCGGAGCATGGAGATATCGCCCTGTTTCCCTGTGAACTTGAGATGCGGGGAGAGGTTGTCGGTGTTGGCAGTGGTGCTGAGCAGGTTGTGCAGACGGACAGCGTGATGCATGGCATAGGGCCAGTACTTCGCGTCAACGTCGCTCTGCTGCAGGAGTGCGCGGACCTTGGTCATGAGAGTGCGGTTGGTGCGTTCTGCGACGCCCTGCTGGGGATGCGCGTACGGGAGAGAAAGCTTGTGTATGATGCCCTTCTCCCGCATGAGCGCCTGCATTTTGTCGCTTTTGAACTCTGCTGCGCAGTCAGTTTGCCAGGGTTTCAGCGTGCAGCCGGACTGTGTCTCCGCATTGGCGTGCCAGACCTTGAAGATTTCGAACGCCTTGCTCCTGTGGGAGACATTGGCGACCCAAGTGAAGCGGGAGTGAGCGTCGATGAAGGTGAGGGTGTATTCTTCGCCGTTGAGTCCAGTCTGCGTGAGCACGAGGAAGTCACTGTAAACTTTCTCAAGTTTTTCGTAGCGGTTGGTTCCTGGGTCAAGAAGTTTGAAAGGCTGATGGGTGAGGGCAGCTTCAGGGCAGATGGTGCAGTCAGTGTGGCGAGAGGTGTTGACGGGGACGGGAGTACCGTCTGGGCGGAGTAGAGTTTCAGGAAGAAAGACTTGTGCGCGGATGCAGTTGTTAAGTACTTCCTGGGAGGGGTGACCAAGGCGTTTGTGCCAGAGGTCAAGTTGGGCGCGCAAAGCAGGTGATCGTGCGTAAAAGGCGATAAGTTCAGTGATGCCGTGCGGAGGGGGCTGTGGGATGGGCTGTGGTGAAATAGAGAGGCCGAGTGCAAGGACGAGTTCACGATCGGTGAGCGCAGGGGTGACAGTGGTAATAGCTGTAATTGGTGTTGTGGCATCGTCTGTGTCTGCTGTTTCTTCTGGTAGGTGAGGGCGGGGCATGTGATGGGGCGGTAAGTGGAACTCGGCTGGGGGGCTTGGAGGGGGTGAATCTGAGGGGCCAATGGGCGTGGTTTCAGTGTGGAGTGGACTGCGGGGATATGTGCGGTAGGGTAGGATGGTATCACGATCAGTGGGAGGGCGTGAGTCTGTGGAGTCTGAAGATGCCTGTGAGTAACCCCAGGAGTTAGGTTGCGGTTTGGTGCCTGGAGGTATCCCAAGGGGACGTGGTGAGCCATACGGTCCTCTTGCTTCTGCTGCTGCCTCCTGTTCAGCACGAGCGAGGAAGTCTTCAATAGGTTCTTCGTCATCCACGATGGATGGTGGGACCTCCCCCCATCCTGTTGTGCTTGGGTCGCCTCCCCATCCTCCAGCTGTGGCTGCTCCGCTCCCCCATCCTCCATTACTTGCTGCTGCTGCTGCTTTTGCTTCTTCGTCCGCGCAGCGGCGCCTTTCTTCCTCTTCATGACGCTGAAGCTCCTCAGTGGTCATGGTGCGTTGGGACCAGGGGTGTTGCACGTGATAAGTTTCCAATGTCAGTAGGAGTGGATTGTTGTCGGCGTCGTGTGCGCCTGGTCCTATGTAGCGTGTGAGAAGATCAAGGCGATCGTGGACTGTGGGGTCGGTGCGAGTCCTACGCGGTTCGAAGGTGGTGATTGCTGCTGCAAGTTCTCCGTCGCGCATGCCAGTTGGCTGAGGTGTCTGCCACTCTGCTTCCTCAATGATATCCGTGCCAGCAGGCTGTATGGCAGGTCCATCATTCACAGTCTGTGTTGCTGCGGCCATGAGTCGCCGTGCTGCTGCTGCGGAGGATTCTCCTGTAGTGTCTGTTGTGGAGGCAGTTGGGGTACGGCAGTTGCGGCAGAGACCATCAGGTCCAGGTGCGTGTAGGTCGATTTCGCGTGGATGTGCGTGATGCTTGATCCAGGGGCGTCCGTCTGGGTGTTTGGGTTTACGGTTCCAGACAATGTCTTGAGGCTGAAGGTCAATGAGGTCCCCTGAATCAGCGCTGCAGTCGGGAATGTCAAAGTCGAGGATGTAGACCCCATCTTCGGAATGAGCTCTGCCGATGTAGCGCGGTTCGCTGTCGAGGTTGCTGTAGTCTTTCCAGTGCATGAGAATGTCGCGTGTCTCAAGGTCAGTCGTCATCAGTAACCCGCTCTGCACGAGTTGGTCGTAGGAGAGGAGATTATAGCGGAGGTTGCGGACGATGAGGACGTCTTTGAGTGTGATGTGGATATCGCTGTCGCGCGCCTTGAGGACGACGATTCCGCATGCTCGTGCTTGGAGTTGCTGATTGTTGGCCACGGTGACGACGGTGGGTTGGGGGATGGCGCTTGCGTTGGAGATGTAGCGCTCTGAGCCCACCATGTGCTGCCCACAGCAGCTGTCGAGGTACCACGTGTTATAAGAGTTCGTGCGGTGCTGGGCCGAGAGTGCCAAGTTTGGCGTATTTCGGAACGGTATGCGCTGATCTCCAGCGGCGCGGTAATTGTCCATGGGGCGCGTGTCGATGTTGTGCCCGAAATAGTAGCCGGTAATCGAGGGCGAGTTGAGAAAATCTTCGTCATGCGGCGGTGACTCCAGCAGAGGTATCGGCAGGTCCCAATCTTGTTCGTATTCGTCGGAGACGAACTCCCCATCTTGTGTGAACGGGTTGTTGTAGCCATTGAATTGCACTTCACGTCCTGGCGGGGGAGGAGAGACATGTCGCAAATGTCGCCGATTTGTGTGGCGGGTGCGACGTGGAATGCGCATCGCCATGTTGCCCATGACGTGGCGGGTGGTGTTGTTGTTCTGGGGTGAGCGCTGAATGTCTGATTGCTGTGGGTGGCGCGGGGCAGAGCGATGGTCCGAAGACGGTCGGTTTGCCTGGCGCATTTGGTCAGGGCCGTAAGCAGAGTTGTTGCGCGGTGCGGAAGCATGTCGTGGTCCGGATCGGCAGTGTTCGGTGGAGTGACCGAAAATTTTGCAGTTCTTGCAGTAGTATTGTCGTGGCCGTGTGTCGCGATTCCTTCGTTGGTCGCGATTGGAGTAGAAGGCGATCTGTTCGCGTCGCACCCCCTTGTCTTGGTTGAAATCCATGTCGCGCTACTCGTGCAATAGAGTTGCGCAGAGATGTGCTTCGGATATTATTCCTTGTTGGCGAAGAAGCGCCTTTCAGGGATTCCAGTGAGGTCCTAGTCCTCGAAGCACGATGGTGACGAACATATCCTCGGAGATGGTGTTTCCGAGTTTTAGTAGTTGATCGCGAATACTTCGGCAGCGATTGATGTAAGAATTCGCCTTTTCTCCCGGTGCCATTTTGACCTCCATGAGTTGCTGGAGCAGACGGCTAGACGACACGGAGTCTTTGGGCTGGTAAGTTTTGTTGAGGTAGCTCCAGGCGGCCATGGCGGGGGCTTGATGAGTTTTGTAGGGGCGAATGCCGAGTTGCTCGGTTGGTGCCATGTTCCGAAGTAGGACGCTATACGCCATGAGGGACTCGTTGTAATACTGAGCCTTTGCGTCGTCGGTGTCGCTGGTAGGGCCAGCGTAGCTACCGTCAAAATAGCAGAAGATTTGCGCGTTCTGTAGGAGTAGCTCGAGCTCGAAACTCCAGGTGTAGAAATCTCGCCCGCTAAAAGCGGTGCTGGTTCGAATCTTGGAGATAGTCAGAAACTTGTTCTGAGGTGCGAGCGCAGCTTCGTCACTTGGACGTGGAACTGTTGGAGCAGAGGAGTTTGACCCGAGATCGAAGGTGGCTGGGCTCTGTTCCTTGATTGGAGCAGCCGGTTGATCGGGTTGCGGAGCGGTTTCAGGGTTGTCATTTTTCAGTTGTTGAATTCCTGTTTCCAGCGTGGATATCCGCTGGATGAGTTGCTCCAGAAGCGCATTGCTGACGGTGGTAGTTCCCGCGGAGTTCGCGGTAGGGTTGGCGGGGGCTTCGGCAGTGTTGGCCGTTTGTCCGCCAGATCCTCCGGCCATGTTTCGGCGGGAGCGCGTACCGGACGCCACCTTGAATTTGAATTTGAATCAAAAGGTGGTGGTGCGAAGAATCCTGAGTTGCTCTAATACCATGATACAATCTGAACCGTCTTATAGGATCGTCTCAGGTTGATCGCACGTAGTGTAGCAGCGGAAGATTGCTTGGTAATGTCGGGTACGGACTCTGTCAGTAGAAGGAGATTTAGATCTCGACAGAAGTGAATAACACAATGCGGTACAAGGGTTTATATAGGAATACAGTGGAATACGAAAGGTCCTAGCTAGCCATGTACTCTGAGGGGGTACATTCCCCTTAGGGAATCTAGGTGCACGATTGAAACCGTGCGACTCGGTAACCGTACGCGGTTCGGTAACCGTTTGATAACTGTCTTGTCGCTCGGTCTTCGTCCTCGCTGCAGTCATCTTCGCGTTAAGGTTTCGTTACTCAGGAATGTTTATTCAACAATTCCATATCGTAACAATCAGTGTATCAGGGTGATTTACACTGATAAAATTAGCCCTTCTGCCTAGTCTTTGCCGGCCGGACCTACATACGCCACTAGGCAGCTCACCCTGTACCTGCGTCGACCTGAATGAGAGCATATGGCTGACTTGCGACGCGCATTGCAATACTTCGTCTCTACGTCCGACGTTGGCCAAACCTATAAGGCTAACTTAACGGCTAATCTACAGACAACGGGCTATGTGGATGCAGACCACGCTGGAGATACTGATAACAGGAGACCCCGCATGGGATTTATCTTCAAACTTGAGCCTGCCAGGCCCATCTCATGGAACTCCCAGAAGCAGGAGCTCATTGCTCTTTCGTCAGCAAAAGCTGAGTTCATCATCGCAAGCGCAACAGTTTGTAAATGACTTAACCTGACGAAGCCCCTGCAGAAAACGAAGACCGTGATGAACGGGTCATTCAAGTTACTGTGAGACAACCAAAGCGAGATCAAGATCGCGAACAAGCCCGGCGTCGTCCAACCGGCTTCAAACAGAAAACGGAATCAGAATCATGGGATCTAGAAGCTGGTGTGATGCTCTGCATGTTTCACAAGGATAGTGCACCCCTACAGTTTTACGGTATTTTTGAACCGAACCTAGTAAGGGTTGTGACGTTACCACGAACGGGTAATTCTGTAAATTGAGTGGGTATGGGCGCAGTGCTAGAAGTGGCCCAGCAAACGTGCTGCCATGCCTTTCGTCGCGATTCGTCCCGCGCCCTGCCTTCGCAGCAGTGCGAAGAGGTCCCTTGCGTCTTGCGACCCCTCGTCCGTTGCGTCGCTGGGTTCATCCGGCCCTCTCCGCGCATTCCATTCGCGGCTGCTCACGCATCGAGGGGCGGCGGACGCGCAGCGCGAAGGTCGTTTGGTTGCGCTCGCGTCATCGCGCGCCGCGTGCGGCACGTTCTTTCAGGACCGTCAGGTGAGAGCCGTGCGCGCGCGCACTCGCATGTGGGCCAGACCTGCTGATCCCAATCCCCCTCGCGGCTCGGTTCGGTCGGCGCCGCTGCGCGTGCCGTTGTGCAGCGCCGCTGAGACGCGGTGCGTGCGTCGAGGCGACCCGCCGTATGCGTGCACGCGGGAGAGATGCGGTGTTACGGGAATGACACCAGTGGCGCCACACCCTTGGCACAGCTCTATGACTTACCTCCATGGCGCTGCTGGTCCGCTCGGGTGACTCCTGCGTGTGCATGGCACGCCGTAGTGCTGCATGGAGCAGGCTAGCTTACCGTCCCCCACTCTCTCCCCCATCCGTCCACAGCCGTTGCTGGCAGCCACCTTTACCCATCGCCACCGGCGCTTCTCTCCATCCGCCATGGCCAGCCCCGCCCACCACCCCACACCACCACCACCTCATGCTGCCGAACCAAGTGATGCTGCCGAACCAAGCGATGCTCTCAAGGCTGCGCTGGAGGCCCGGAACGAGCGCAGCATGGTGGAGGTGGCAGCGCTGAGGCGGTCGGAGGTGGGCGTGGTGGTGGTGGACCACGGGTCAAGGCGCGCCGAGTCCAACCAACAGCTCGGTGCGCTTCACTGGGCCCCACGGATGTGGGGGGCTGGCGGGGGGCAGTTAGGAGGACACGTTGGGTATAGGATGAGATGAAGGAGGGGAGGGAAGGATGGAGGGAGGAACGAGAGGGGGAAAGGGAGGGAGGAAAGGAGGGAGTAAGGGAGAGGGGGAGGGAGGGTCACTGATGCTGCAAGGAGGGATGCTCGGGGTTGGTTGTAACGGGGTGACATCCCATTGCATCCCCTCCACCGCTGCTCGCGCACACTGCTCTCAGGATAAGTCACAGCACCTCCCATGCCGCACCTCCCATGCCGCACCTCCCATGCCGCACCTCTCATGCCGCACCTCTCATGCCAATCTCCCTCTCGCGCCTCCCTCCATGCCCCTCACGGTGTGTCGCCACCAGACGTCTTCGTGGGGGTGTTTCAGCAGGAGACGGGCTACTCCATCGTGGAGCCGGCGCACATGGTGAGGGGCGCACATGGTGAGGGGCGCACATGGTGAGGGGCGCACATGGTAGGTGGCCCCTCGGCAGTCCACAGCCCTTTCTCCCCTTTTCGCACTCTCCACAAGCCTACGCTTCCACACTTGTTGTGTCGAACCCACTCTCTCCATCCATGTGATGTGCAATGCCTCCCGCTCCACTAAACCCATGGCATCGCACGGCTGCCACTCCATGCCACACGCCCTCATCTGCGTCACCACCTGCACGCCACCCACACATGCCTCCTGCCTCACACAGGAAGCCGCACTACAGCCGTGCGAGCGCTTTGCCTTCCAACTCTCCATGTTCCCCTCGTCTCACAATCCCTTCCTGTCAACCGCTCCCCTCCCACGGCCTGACCAGGAGATAGCGGAGCCGTCGATAGCGGCGGCGTTCACGCGGTGCGTGCAGAGGGGCGCCAGGGGCGTCATCGTGTGCCCCTACTTCCTCTCGCCCGGCCGCCACTGGCAACGGGTGCGTCCTGGGGTGGCCCAGCGGCTCATGCACTTGTGGCGTGGCAGCTGTGCCACATTCACACATTCGCACCGTTCTGAGAACCTTGCTCCATCCCTGCCCATCACCTTGGCATCCCTGCCCATAACCTTGGCATCCCTGCCCATCACCGTCTCTTCCCTGGCACCGTCTCTTCCCTGGCACCATCTCTTCCCTGGCACCATCTCCCTGCCACGTCTTCCCTGGCAGGACATCCCGGCGCTGGCAGCAGAGGCAGCAGCGCAGCACGGCAACGGAGTGCCCTTTATAGTCACCGCGCCCATTGGGGTGCATCCACTCGTTGCTGTGAGTGCCGCTCATGGCCTATTCCTTTTTCCTTCCTCTTCCCCGTCCCGCTTTCTCTTCTCCCGTCCACCCTCTCGTTCACACAACAATGAGTGTTGAAGCAGAGATACTTACATCTGACTGCCATTACCATCTGACTGCCATTGCCATCTGACTGCCATTGCCATCTGACTGCCATTGCCATCTGACTGCCATTGCCATCTGACTAGCATTGCCATCTGACTGCCATTGCCATCTGACTGCCATTGCCATCTGACTGCCACTTGCCATCTGACTGCCATTGCCATCTGACTAGCATTGCCATCTCACTGCCATTACCATCTGACTGCCATTGCCATCTCACTAGCATTGCCATTGCCATCTGACTGCCATTGGCATCTCAATAGCATTGCCATGTGACTGCCAATCGTATGAGTGTTTCGGTGTGTCTCGGCGCTCACCCCCACCCCTCTTTCCCTCTTTCCCTTCGCTCCTGCCTCTCACTGCTCCCCCTCGCTGCTCCCCCTCGCTGCCCCCCCTCGCTGCTCCCCCTCGCTGCCCCCCCTCGCTGCTCCCCCTCGCTGCCCCCCCTCGCTGCTCCCCCTCGCTGCCCCCCCTCACTGCCCCCCCTCGCTGCTCCCCCTCGCTGCCCCCCCTCGCTGCCCCCCCTTGCTGGCCCCCCTCGCTGCCCCCCCTTGCTGCTCCCCCTTGCTGCTCCCCCTTGCTGCTCCCCATTGCTGCTCCGCCTTGCTGCTCCCCCTTGCTGCTCCCCCTTGCTGCTCCCCATTGCTGCTCCCCCTTGCTGCTCCCCCTTGCTGCTCCCCCTTGCTGCCCCCCTGCACCATGGCGAGCGCACCAGCGTGTGTTGGAGCAGCGCATCACCCACTGCCTGCAGCGAGTGGCCAGCGGGGACGCCAGCAGTGCATGCGATGCATGCAGGGATGGGGGGGGTTGCATGGAGCAGAACCTCCTTTGACAAGCGCCCCAATGGGGCTAACGTTTCCAAAAAATAAAAAACGCATTTGAGCTTTGAAAAGACACGTAGGTGCTGTTTGCAAACCGTAATCGACTGGATAGAAGACAATTTTGGATTTGTTGTACATTTATTACGAGTCAAGTCAATCGAGTCCTATTCTCGTAAAATTGGTACCCGTATCACCCCGAATAGTAGCGCAGGTGCGCTTATAATAAAATTCATTTTTTTTAGGGGGGGCGCTTCTAAATGAGCTTATAAGCGCATGCGTCTATTAAAGGGGAAAAAAATGAAATTTGTTTTTAAGTACACCAAATTGAAGCTCTATTTAAAGCCCGAGTCCCAAATTGCGAGGCACGTGGATGGGTCATGCTTTTTGTTGCGAAATGAAACTTAAAGCCCGTTCCACATGGCTGTTTTCAATTTCAAGATTCTTGAATATTGAATTCGCAAAAAAACATGTTACCACCAGGCCCTCAGATTCACTTTTAGGGACGTTGATGCATCAGGGTCCCTGTGAAGGAAAGCCTGAATTTTCAGGGTTCCTAAAAAAAAAGCCTGAATTTTCAGGGTTCCTAAAAAAAAAGCCTGAATTTTCTTGGTTCCTAAAAAAAAAACCGAATTTCCAATCTCATTATGCCAGCGACAAAACCAGTCATACTGAGTGGAGGTTAGCGGGAAATCGAGCACTGTTCAGAGTCAGTAAACTTGAAAACCAAGTTATACTAATTGGCAGGCATATTGACAGGCGAATTCAAGTTTGAAACGGATTCCCGCGCCGCAAAGTTGAATTCGCCGTAATAAGGGAATGTATCCCTTAGAGTACACGGCTAGTCTAGGTCGTTTCGCATTCCTTTGTATTCCCTAGATAAACTCGATGTATGCATGCTATTATCAATCTCAGTCATTTACATTCACTTTGACCTGAGGTCAACACTTCCGCTGCAATACTACCTGCGATCAACACTGAGCCGATCCCTGGCTAAGTCGTGTTTAGGATTGTAACATGGTATGAGAGCAACTCAGGGATTCTTCTCAACTCTACTTCCGCAAAATTCGCCGAACCAAGATCTGGCGAGCGGCACACGCTCCAAGTCCAAGATGGCCGGAGGATCCGGAGGCCAAGCGAATCTAACGGCTGAAGGACAAACCAACCCGGCTGTGACAAATGAGGCGACAACTACGATCAGTAACGCTGCACTCGAGCAGCTGTTTCAACGATTGTCAACTTATGGAGAAAGACCTCCAAGCATTGCGGAAAGGCGATGCCGGAACCTCCTCGCAACCAGCACAACCTGCTCAACCGACGGCAAATGGCCGCGGCACCGCCTTGCACACCTTCTCCCTCAACACAGACAAATCAACACCAACAACCCCCTGTCCTAGTGATGAAGTTATCAACTCTGCGCAAGCACGCTTCCTCAGCGTCTCAAAGATCAAGACAAATGCCGCGTTCGACGGCAACGACTTTTACACATGGAGTTTTGAGCTAGAGCTCCTCCTAAAGACAGCGCAGATCTACCACTACTTCGACGGCTCCTATCCTAAACCGGTGGAAGACATCGAAGACGCACGGGCTCAATACTACAGCGAGTCCCTTATGGCGTACAGTGTGCTGCTAAGAAACATGACGCTCGCGGAGCAACTCGGCATTCGCTCATACAAAAAGAGCGCCGCTCCAGCCTTGGAAGCCTGGAAGCACCTCGTTGAGGTATATCAGCCGAAGGATTCTGTCACCTCCAGCAGGCTCTTGCAGCAACTCATGGAGACCAAGATGGGGCACGGGGAGAAAGCGAATTCATATATTAATCGCTGTCGGAATGCCCGTGATCACATCACGAAGCATTAAAGCGCAATTTCGGAGGAAATCTACGCGAACATCGTGCTCCAAGGACTCGGGCCTGAGTGGAAGCCCTGCAAGGCGCTACTCCGACAAAGGGGGGTAATTTCAGAAGCTGCCCTATGCGCCGCTCTTCTCACAGAACAACAAGACATGGAATCGAGCAAGACGAGCCCAGCGCCGCGCCGAGAGCGCCTCACCTTCTACGCCGACAACCGTGAAGAGCGACGACAACCAAGGCGCCATTATTGCAAAATTTGCAAAGTCTTCGGACATTCAACAGAACGATGCAGATTCCGGTCCAACAATCGCCACCCAAATTCTACTCACCAAAACAACTAGGTCGGCCGACAAGATGCTCGTCAGTTTCAGCCTCCCACCTGCACAACATCAGCAACAGCAGGCACAAGCACCTCAGACAGGAGGGGCAAGAAACGTAATTGCAAACATGGCGCCGCGCCGTCGCCCACGAGCTACTACGCTTGACGAAGACGAGGAACCCGCCGGCGAGTTCATCCAACATGAAGAAGGTTACACCAATCCTTTCACCGACAACCATTACTACTACGAAGACGAGGTCAACCAAGATTGGCACCTACCAATTCAGCTACGGGAAAGCCCGCCACACCGCCATGATCATCGACCAGTTCCTCTGGGATGGCACGAAGAAGAAAACTTTCTTATCGTGGACACACCAACCATCGTCACGCAGCGACTCGCGCTGCCTCCGCAAACAACAACGCCGCCGACACCAACTGGTATATGGACAGTTGCTGCGGACAGCATATGGTGGGTCTACATCTCCAATGCCAGCCGCACTCCCACCGCTACTTATGTCACCGTCGCCGACAACGGCCAGCTACGAGCAAATGCGCAAGGCATTGTCGTGCTGCAAGCTCGAGACAGCAACACACACATCACCTTCAATGATGTACTTTACGTGCCGGACCTGCGCTTCAATCTGCTATCCGCGGGACAACTCTCTGACTGTGGAGTCACGTTCACCACTGACCGTTGTACACGTGACCTTATCCTCAACTTCGCTCCTCCCAACACACCCGTCGAAACCCACAAATACCTCGGGCGAGTGCGCTCCATCAACGGAGTCTACGTGCTCGATTTCGACATCCCCGATTGCAGAGCAACTTCGGACGAGCTTGTGGATCTCGTTCCTCTGGACTTTGCCTTCAAGTTTGAAGATTCGTGGAAACATCCTGACAGGAGACCGTAGATCAAGCGTAGTCCTCACCCGCACGAGATCAATCTGCACCAACCTGGGCCTGACGGAATTTGCACCACCTGCTTCACGCCCACGACGAGCCGCACCGAAGAAGTTGAACGAGACTTAGCGGCAATCGAAGAAGAAGAAAGTGCCGAGGCACCGACTGAAGGTATGACGGAGCTGGCACTCTCGACTACCTCCCATCGCATCTTCGGCACCAGACAAGAGGAGCTTGGTGTCCAAGCTGAAGAACGACACGGTCCCGCAAATGAAGCTCTTCGCTGGGTCCTGGAAGAGGCGTTGACAGGCACTCTTGACGAGGAGAATCAGCCGCTTCCCTACACTCGCGAAATCCACCGACAAGTGTGCAAGGACTGGAAGGACCCTGACGCACGTGACGAGCTCAGCGTCAAGGAGGAAGATGAGAAAGCAAAGCAAGGATTGGGGCCACCCCAACCAAAAATTCGGCAAGGGCCACCCCATCCGAGGGCTGGGGATGGGGCCCTGCAGACAACGAAGAAGGTGAAACAGGAACGTGGGGATCAGCAACTGGTGCCTCTGGCACCGCAAGCGACTGGGGTACCGTCGGAGGAGGCTGTGGAAACACCGGAGCCTGGGGACTCACTGAAGGAGAGCTCACCCGAGAAGAACTAGAGGAGGAAGAAAGAGAAATGGCCGCTGAACGAGCCGCCGCACAACCTCCACGGAGAGTCGTAGTTCCCCTCGTGCGACCTCCGCGAAATCTGCCGTCACCTCCGCGCTCACCCCAGATCTGGAACTCCACCTGGTCTGAACTCGAACACGGCAACGTGCCCGCAACTCCGCCGCGCGACGCCTACGGGCCTCTCTCGCACCCAGACCCGTTCGCCCGCTTCATCAAAGGCACCACTACCCTGCTCAACACCATCCCTGATCGCAACTTCCTCGCGCTCTATCCGTCAACAGCGCCTACAGAGGGAGAAGCAACAACTGAACCTGAAGCAGAGGAGGAAGAAGAAGCCGAACCAGGCAAAGAAGAAGGACACGTACTCTGCTTCCCTCATGAGACCGAAGTAGAGGCAGCTGCATACCACTCAAGATACCTGCGCACCCCTGGAGTACGCGCAGAAGCTGACCTCTGACATCAGCGGCTCGGCCACCCCTCACGACAAACTTTCAACAACTAGCCTTTGGTCCAACTGGCCTGTTGGTCCAATGGACCTATTGTACCATGTGGCCTGTTGGTCCACTGGACCGGTAGGACCAACTAGCCTGTTGGTCTTGTGGACCGGTAGGACCAACTAGCCTGTTGGTCTTGTGGACTGGGTGGACAAACTAGCCTATTGGTCCTATGGACCGGTTGGACCACCTGACCTGTTGGTCCAGTGGACCGGTTGGACCAGCTGGCTTGTTGGTCCGATGAACCGGTTGCACCAATTGGCCTGTTGGTCCAATGGACCCGTTGGACCAACTGGTCTGTTGGTCCAATGGACCGGTTGGACAAACTGGCCTGTTTGTCAAATGGACCGGCTGGACCAACTGACGTGTTGGTCCTATGGACGAGTTGGACCAACTGGCCTGTTGGTCCAATGGACGGGTTGGGCCAACTGGCCTGTTAGTCCAATTGACCAGTTGGACCAACTGGCCTATTGGTCCTATGGACCGGTTGGACCAACTCGCCTGTTGGTCCTATGGATCGGTTGGTCCAACCGGCCTGTTGGTCCTATGGACTGGTTGGACCAACTAGCCTGTTGGTCTAGTGGACCAGTTGGACCAACTCGCCTGTTGGTCCAATGGGCTGGTTGGACCAATTGGCCTGTTGGTTCAATGGACCGGTTGGACCAACTGGTCTGTTGGTCCTTTGGACGGGTTGGACCAAGTCGCCTTTTGGTCCAATGGACCAATTGGACCAACTGGCCTGTTTGTCCAGTGGACCGGTTGGACCAACCCGCCTGTTGGTCCTATGGACCGGCTGGACCTACTGGCCTGTTGGTCCTATGGACCAGTTGGACCAATTGGCCTGTTGGTCCAGTGGACCGGTTGGACCAATTGGTCTATTGGTCCAATGGACGAGTTGGACCAACTCTCCTCTAGGTCCAATGGACCGGTTGTACAAACTGGTTTGTTGGTCCAATGGACCGGTTGGACAAACTGGCCTGTTGGTCGATGGGACCGGTTGGACCAACTGGCATGTTGGTCCTATGGACGAGTTGGACCAACTAGCCTGTTGGTCCAGTGGACCTGTTGGACGAACTCGCCTGTTGGTCCTATGGACCGGTTGGACCAACTCGCCCGTTGGTCCTATGGACCGGTTGGACCAACTGGCCTGTTGGTCTAGTGGACCAATTGAACCAACTGGCCAGTTGGTCCAATGGACCGGTTGGACCAACTAGCCTGTTGGTCTAGTGGACCGGTTGGACCAACCGGCCTGTTGGTCTAATGGACCGGTTGGGCCAACTAGCCTTTTGATCCAATTGATCAGTTGGACCAACAGGCCTATTGGTCCTATGGACCGGTTGGACCAACTCGCCTATTGGTCCTATGGACCGGTTGGTCCAACCGGCCTATTGGTCCTATGGACCGGTTGGACCAACTAGCCTGTTGGTCTGGTGGACCGGTTGGACCAACCCGCCTGTTGGGTTAATGGACTGGTTGGACCAACTGGTCTGTTGGTCCAATGGACCAGTTGGACCGCCTGGCCTGTTGGTCCTTTGGACAGGTTGGACCAACTTGCCTGTTTGTCTAGTTGACCAGTTGGACCAACTCGCCTGTTGGTCCTATGGACCGGTTGGGCCAACTGGCCTATTGGTCCTATGGACCGGTTGGACCAACTCGCCTGTTGGTCCTATGGAAGAGTTGGTCCAACCGGCCTGTTGGTCCTATAGACCGGTTGGACCAACTAGCCTGTTGGTCTAGTGGACCGGTTGGGCCAACTCGCGTGTTGGTCCAATGGGCTGGTTGGACCAACTGGCCAGTTGGTCCAATGGACCGGTTGGACCGCCTGGCCTGTTGGTCCTTTGGACCGGTTGGACCAAGTCGCCTTTTGGTCCAACGGACCGGTTGGACCAACTGGCCTGTTTGTCCAGTGGACCGGTTGGACCAACCCGCCTGTTGGTCCTATGGACCTGCTGGACCTACTGGCCTGTTGGTCCTATGGACCAGTTGGACCAATTGGCCTGTTGGTCCAGTGGACCGGTTGGACCAATTGGTCTATTGGTCCAATGGACGAGTTGGACCAACTCTCCTCTAGGTCCAATGGACCGGTTGTACAAACTGGTCTGTTGGTCGAATGGACCGGCTGGACCAACTGGCATGTTGGTCCTATGGACGAGTTGGACCAACTAGCCTGTTGGTCTAGTGGACCGGTTGGACCAACTCGCCTGTTGAGTTAATGGACTGGTTGGACCAACTGGTCTGTTGGTCCAATGGACCAGTTGGACCGCCTGGCCTGTTGGTCCTTTGGACTGGTTGGACCAACTTGCCTGTTTGTCTAGTTGACCAGTTGGACCAACTCGCCTGTTGGTCCTATGGACCAGTTGGACCTATTGGCCTGTTGGTCCTATGGACCGGTTGGACCAATTGGCCTGTTGGTATAGTGGACTGGCTGGACCAATTGGTCTGTTCGTCCAATGGACGAGTTGGACCAACTGGCGTGTTTGTCCAACGGACCGGCGGGACCAACTGGCATGTTTGTCCACTGGACCGATTGGACCAACTGGCCTGTTGGTTCAATGGACCGGTTGGACCAACTGGCCTGTTGGTCCAGTGGACCGGTTGGACCAACAAGCCTGTTAGTCCTATGGACCGGTTGGACCGAATGGCGTGTTTGTCCACTGGACCGGTTGGACCAACTGGCCTGTTTGTCCAATGGACCGGTCAGACGAACTGGCCTGTTGGTCCACTTGACCAATTGGACCAACTCGCCTGTTGGTCCAATGGACCTATTGTACCATCTGGCCCGTTGGTCCTATGGACCGGTTGGACCACCTGGCCTGTTGGTCTAGTGGACCGGTTGGACCAACTGGCCTGTTGGTCCTATGGACCGGTTGGACCAACTCGCCTGTTGGTCCTTTGGACCGGTTGGACCAACTGGCCAGTTGGTCATATGGACAGGTTGGACCAATTGGCTTGCTGGTCCAATGGACCGGTTGGACCAACTAGCCTGTTGGTCTAATGGACTGGTTGGACAAACTGGCCTGTTAGTCTAGTGGACTGGTTGGACAAACTTTCTTGTGTGTCCTATGGATCGGTTGGACCACCTGGCTTGTTGGTCCAGTGGACCGGTTGGACCAACTGGCCTGTTGGTCCTATGGACCGGTTGCACCAATTGGCCTGTTGGTCTAATGGATCAGTTGGACCAACTGGCGTGTTTGTCCACTGGACCGGTTGGACCAACTGACTTGTTGGTCCAGTGGACCGATTGGACCAACTCTCCTCTTGGTCTAATGGACCGGTTGTACAAACTGGTCTGTTGGTCCAATGGACCGGTTGGACAAACTGGCCTGTTGGTCGAATGGACCGGCTGGACCAGCTGGCATGTTGGTCCTATGGACGAGTTGGACCAACTAGACTGTTGGACCAAGTCGCCTGTTGTCCTATGGACCGGTTGGACCAACTCGCCTGTTGGTCCTATGGACCGGTTGTACCAACCGTCTTGTTGGTCCAGTGGACCGGTTGGACCAACTGGCCTGTTGGTATAAAGTACTGGTTGGGCCAACAGGTCTGTTGGTCCAATTGATCGGTTGGACCAACAGGCCTATTGGTCCTATGGACCGGTTGTACGAACTGTCTTGTTGGTCCAGTGGACCGGTTGGACCAACTGGCCTGTTGGTATAATGGACTGGTTGGGCCAACAGGTCTGTTGGTTCAATTGATCGGTTGGACCAACAGGCCTATTGGTCCTATGGATCGGTTGGACCAACTCGCCTGTTGGTCCTATGGACCGGTTGGTCCAACCGGCCTGTTGGTCCTATGGACCGGTTGGACCAACTAGCCTGTTGGTCTAGTGGACCGGTTTGACCAACTTGCCTGTTGGGTTAATGGACTGGTTGGACCAGCTCGCCTGTTGGTCCAATGGACCAGTTGGACAAACTGGCCTGTTGGTCGAATGGACCGGCTGGACCAACTGACATGTTGGTCCTATGGACGAGTTGGACCAACTAGCCTGTTGGTCCAGTGGACCTGTTGGACCAACTCGCTTGGTCGTCCTGTAGACTGTTTGGACCAACTCGCCCGTTGGTCCTATGGACCGGTTGGACCAACTGGCATGTTGGTCTAGTGGACCGGTTGGACCAACTGGCTTGTTGGTCGAATGGACCGGTTGGGCCAACTGGCCTGTTGGTCCAATTGATCGGTTGGACCAACAGGCCTATTGGTCCTATGGACTTGTTGGACCAATTCGCCTGTTGGTCCTATGGACCGGTTGGTCCAACCGGACTGTTGGTCCTATGGACCGGTTGGACCAACTAGCGTGTTGGTCTAGTGGACCGGTTGGACCAACTCGTCTGTTGGGTTAATAGACTTGTTGGACCAACTGGTCTGTTGGTCCAATGGACCAGTTGGACCGCCTGGCCCGTTGGTCCTTTGGACCGGTTGGACCAACTGGCCTGTTTGTCTAGTTGACCGGTTGGACCAACTCGCCTGTTGGTCCTAACTGGCCTGTTGGTCCAGTGGATCGGTTGGACCAACTCGCCTGTTGGTCCTTTTATTTTTTAGGTAATTGATATGTACACCGAGCAGAACAAGCATACATAATCAGTAACAGTCGTAACTGTGCATGAGGGGAAGCCACGCGGCCGCCCCAATTGTGGCATCTATGGAGGTCGGTGAGTCATCCTCGGTGCAATCCAGACACTTTTAAATGCGTTCGTCCACGTCCACGACTTGCGATTTTTGTCCCTGATCCGAAACAGCAACTTGTCCTCCTTCTCCATTGTGGGACGAAATTTGTCCTCCTGACGTGTACCCTGACACTTCTTCCACCGCTCTTCCCTTGTCCGCGTGTACAGTCTTGCATGAAGCCGAAAAGCCGTTTCAATTCTCCGGAGCACTCGCCTCGCTAGAAACGTTTGCCCCCTGAAAACAACATCACACCGCTCCAGCCACAGCTGATGAAGCGTGATTGACGTAATCGTGGCCTATGGAAAGGCTGAGCTGGACCCTACCTTCCGGAACAGCAGGTCTCCAAGGGACGACACTGTGCGCGAGGCGTTCATCATGCGGAGGGTTTTCAGGAGCGCCGAGGTCACCAGTTGTATCTTCGGGCAACTGTAGAGGCAATGCTCTAGGGTTTCAACCCCTCCACGGTATGGGCAGATCGGCTTACTGCTCAAAAACGCCACACGTTCTCCAACTTGCAGATTGAGGTTATGGACCCGCAGCAAAAGGTCTCTCGGTTTGCTTGGTGTGACCAGCGAGTCACGAATGACAATGGTCCGCTTCCAGTTTATTTGCCCGTTCCATCTGCCCTTCCACAGCAATTGCTTCGCCGATGGTTTTTGTCCTTCCCTCCAAAGCAGCTTCAACCGCTTCAGGGGCGCAATCCCCCCATTCTCAAAAATGGGGAAGTCGGTGAGGTTGCGCCCCGCAGAGTGGTAAACCCTCCAAGACCCAGCCGAGACACCCCCCTGAGTGCCCTGAGCAGGCGCGTTGAGCAGCAATTCTCTCCATCTCTGGGGAGCAGCTTCGAAAGCCCTCACCGCTATTTTGGCAGATGCTTTCCTGCCCAGCTCCCTCTCTAGAACAGCAGAAGCTTTGAGCGCAGGAGCGCCGTTCCCGTCGAACGAGAGCTGATCACCCAGCCTTTTTTCCCACAGCGGTTTCGCATCCTTTTGCCCCCCAACCGGCGTGGTCCCCTTCAGCACAATCTGCTTGTTGAAGAAGATCCGCTCCTTTTCCACTGCTTCACGAGTTCTTGCCCAGCGGCGTCTTCATGAATTTTTCAACTGCCGCCTTCCAGCGATGACTTTTCCCCTCCCAATGCTTGAGCAGCTTCTCATGGGCGAAAAACGTCTCAATGCCCATGGGCAAGTCCGCCGCCCGCGTCATGAGATGTTTCTTCAGCTCGTTCGTCTCCAACGCTAACAGCCCCACATGACGGGCCGTGAGGCACGCCAGGATCATCTCCGAATCATGCACCCCCACGCCCCCCAGCTTCCTCGGAGTGTGAAGCAGATCCTTGCTCCAGAGCCTGAACACCTTGTTTGCCGTTGCTTTATTCCCAGAGACGAAATTGTGGAAGGTCTTGGAGACAGTGCCCTACAGTTTCGCAGGAGGCGGGTAAACCTGGGCTTGAAATGCTGCCTTCGGCATCGTATAGCAGTTGACCACCGCCGTCCTTGCCGCCGTCGGAAGGAACTTCTGCTGCCATTTTTTTTTTTTTCCCGTCACATCCTCCGTAGTTTTTTCCCGTGTTGGCAGGCAGCTTCCCGAGGGAGTGACCCAGACCCCAAGCAGCTTCTCCGCTTCCTCCGCCTTCGCCCAACGGAAACCATTTGCCAGACCAGTCGTCCTGCCGAGATTATTCCCCAGTGGTAAGATGACTGATTTGTCCCTATTCGTTGCTAGCCACGAGGTCAGCTCGAACTTCGCTAATACTTGCTCGGATCTGATGATCTGCTGCTTCCCTTCCAGGACCAGGGTGGTGTCGTCCGCATACCCGATGTACGCCAACCGCTCGCTCGCCTTGCTGATGCCCAACTTCCGCTTCAGAACCATTTGTGCCAGCGGCTCAACCGCACACAAAAACAGGTACGGAGCAAGGGGGCAGCCTTGCCGGACCCCGGAGACCACCTCCACGCCTTCCCCCATCCAGCCGTTGACTAACAACCGTGTCTGTGTTCCCGCATGTAGGCCTTTCACACCCAGCGCACCAAACGATCAGGGAAACCCATCGCCCGGAGCGTCCGTAAGAGGTAGCCGCGGGAGACCGAGTCAAATGCTTTTTTGAAGTCGACCAAGAGGAGGAACCAATCCTCGTTATCGTTCCGCGCTGTGTCAAAAATGTCAGCGACAAGCCCCACCGCATCCGTCAGCTGCCTTCCTGGGAGAAAACCGTACTGCTCCGGCGAAATTACCCGGCTCAGAAATTTCTTCATCCTGTCAGCCACAACCCGCGCTAGCACCTTGTAAGTGAATTTGAGGAGGGTAATGGGACGGTAGTTGTTGAGTTGGTCCTTATCCCCCTTCTTGTGCAGCAGTATTGTAACCGCCTCTTTTACTTCCGTCGAGAGAACTGCCGACGACGCGAAATCCTTGGCTAAGGCCATGAAGCCCTTACCCAACAGGTCCCAGTGGGCTTCAAACAGCTCCGTGGGCAGACCATCTTTCCCCGGGGACTTGTTTGCCGCCATCGCACTGAAAGCCTTTTTCACCTCCTCTTCCGTCCAGTCTGCTGCCAGTTCCTCTTCCTCCCAGATACGCAGCTTCCTTCCCTGCGCAGGGCGCCCGTCCGAAAATATCCGCGAAAAAGTCCGACGCCGCACGAAGAATATCATGCGAAGCGGAGACGACGCCTGTCGCCGTCTGCAACTCCGCAATCTGGATGCTCGCCTTCCGAGCCTGCACCATCGCCGTCAGATGCTGTGATGCCACTTCCCCTCAGAGCTCCATCCGCATACCGGACATCAGGTGCAACTTTTCCTTTCTTGACCATGCCACAATCCTCCGAACCCCATGCTTGTGGACCATTGATGCGTGAAGTCTCCAGAGGCCGGGACCGATGCAGAGCTTGGCATCAATCCGAAGGGCCACCCAAATTGCAAAAACTGTGATCTGATATATACTCCGCCGGCATCACGTGAGAAGCCTGGATCAGATGAGGTAAGAGGGAGTGAGAGATGAGAGCCCGGTCAATGCGCGTTCTTGCCTGCTTCGCCTGAGAGAAAAAGGTAAACTCCCGTTTTATTGGGTAGAGCGTACGGAAAGCATCTGAGAGCTAGAAGGCAGTGCAGCAGATGAGAAGTCTATCGTTTTCCGCAGTAGAACCTATGCGCGATGATTTATCTAGTATCGGGTCTTCTATAATGTTAAGATCGCCGATGATAAGCAGATGATTGGACGGCGGGATCGAGTCTACAACGGGAATCACGGAGGAACGTTGCATGGGAAGTCGCATTGACCGGAAGGTAACAAGCTACGATGGTAAGCTGCAACCCAAGACCATGGATCTTTGCGGAAACTAACCTACCAGACGGATGGATTAACACGCTGGAGAAGCTAAGTAAAGGCGATCGGCAGAGCAGAGCTACACCGCCAGCCTTCGACCTAGGTGAGGTTGCTGCTGCTAAGATGTAAGTTGGGTGGGACCATAACGGGTGATCGGATGCTATCCTAGTGTCAGAGAGGACAATAATGTCTGCTGCTTGTCTAGACCAGTCGAGGACTCGCTGCTGTTTGGTCTTATCTCCTAGGCCGTTGACGTTAAGGCCAGCGAAAATGATAAGGCTTTTTTTACTCATTTGATAACAACTTGAGAACCCCTACGCATCCACAGGGTAAAGAAGAGAACGTCACCGACTACTGAAAGGACTACTACTGCTGCTGCTGCCTGCCGACCAAGCTGCTCTTGCCTTAGAGCCCATACTCCTTCTTCGTGACATTGAGACTTGCTTTCTCGAGTGAGGCACGGGTCGCGGATCCGAGCTTCTCCAGATGAATGAGGTGATTTGCGGAGGTGACATGATCTGCCGCAGTCATGAAGCTTCTCCCCTTCGCCTTCCCACAGCCCACTTGCGTGCAGATCCACTCCTCCCGGTTCCCTCCAGTGGAGATCAGCACCATGGCCGGATCCAGCAGGATGGGAGTTATCAGCGGTGTAGCCGGAAGGGATGCAGCTGCACGGTATGACTTGACAACTAGCACAAGAACAAGCACGGTGGTAAGCATGATCATGCAGATAAAAGCAGTTACCATTAATGCAGTGAACCCTCCCCAAGGTAAGGTTCCGCTTCCCTATGTTGTTTTGCCGCTCCGTAGTGAAAGCATCATGATTGACGTCATAATGTTGTCCACCGCAGAGCAGGCAAGACAGCGTAGGGAAGTGGACCAAGAAGCGACGGCCGATCTCCAGAGGATCCTAAAAAACATGGCGCCAGCAGTATCTGTCGTCAGGGTGAGGGATCACAAGACCCTTGATGACATCAGTATCAGCTCCGCTGATTGGGTGCATAACGCGGTGAATGCAGACACCATCCTTGAACGCTGACTGCCTGCGGTTCCGTAACTGGTAGACCACCATCAGCTCCCGCAGAATCTCCGGCGTCTTTGTCGCAGGTACGTCCCGGATCACCACTTCAATCGCTTGCTTGTTCGTCGCACGCTCTCGCACAAAAGCAGGCTCGTCAGTGTGTTGCCAGTAGAGCCGGAAAACCGTGCCGTTAGGACGCGTGTAGTCCACCTCGTTGGACCTGATACTCATAATGTCCTCTTCAAGCAGGAGAGAAACTTGCAGGCGACTGTAACGGGTCTTCCCCATGTACGCCGGCAGGAGCTCTTGGAACTTCGCCGAGTCAACAGCACCATCGGAGAGCGTAGACGACCAGACACGGTGCATCAGAGTCCACACCGTGCTGATGACGGAAGCAACCTCTAGAGCAAGAGTCACGGGTAACAGCAGAATCGCCGTGTAGCGATTCTGTCCTGACGTCGACCTCGAGCTCTTCGTCAGATTTATCTTCAATGAAACCGCTATCAGGAGCCGTTGCACGAAGAGAGCTCAGCTTCTCCTCCAAGGAAAGCCCGGAGCCACTTGCAGGAGCTTCAGTAGCAGGCACGTTGACTGACTCCTCCAAAGCCTTGCCCTTGCCTTTGCCAGCAGGATCAGAAGAAACAGGAGTAGGCGACGAGGCTGGCGCATCCGATGACGAGGAGGGAGCTTCCAGCGACGAGGCTTCCGGCAGAGCCTTAGACTTCCCCTTAGGAGGCATGGTGCGATGATGAGAGAAGAAAGGCTGTGAAGCTAGAAAGCAGACCACAAAAGTCTGAGCTGATGCCTTAACTCTGAGGACAGACGTGTTAAATAGCTGAGATCCAGAAGCGTTGGACCAGTGTTCTTGATGTTGGTGATGAGAAACCGAGGTCGAGGCCTCGGGATCAGAGTTAGCAATAGTCGTGATAAAGACATTCTAGTCATTGTTGAACCACACGCTGCGGAAAACTGGAAACCGAAACCTTGGATTTAGCAGCAAACCATAAGGAACCCTGAAGTTAGTTGCCTGACAAGAAACCGGATCTCGTGTAGCGAAAGATACAATGCCCGACGTGTAGGCATAAGAGTAGTATCGATCGTTGCGCCTTGTAACGAGGATTTTAGATCTGAAGTCCTTAAAGTCAACTGACACGGAACCTTCACGGGATCTAGGTTTGAAACTGCGCGACAATATCCATGGCGGACTCATCATCTGCCTGTTGGTCCTATGGACCGGTCGGACCAACTTTACTGTTGGTCCAGTGGACCAGTTGGACCAACTGGCCTGTTGGTCCAATGGACCGGTTGGACCAACTAGCCTGTTGGTCCAATGGACCGGTTGGACCAACTGGCCTGTTGGTCCAGTGGACCGGTTGGACCAACTGGCCTGCTGGTCCAGTGGACCAGTTGGAAAAACTTGCCTGTTGGTTCAGTGGACCGCTTGGACCAACTGGCCTGTTGGTCCAATGGACCGGTTGGACCAACTGGCCTGTTGGTCCAGTGGACCGGTTGGACTAAGCCACCTGTTGGTTCTATGGACCGGTTGGACCAACTGGCCTGTTGGTCCTATGGACCGGTTGGACCAACTGGCCTGCTGGTCAAGTGGACCGGTTGGACCAACTGGCCTGTTGGTCCAGTGGACCGGTTGGACCAACTTGCCTGTTGGTCCAGTGGACCTGTTGGACCAACTGGCCTGTTGGTCCAGTGGACCGGTCAGACCAACTAGCCTGCTGGTCCAATGGACCAGTTGGACCAACGGGCCAGTTGGACCAGTGGACCGGTTGGACAAATTCGCCTGTTGGTCCTATGGACCGGTTGGACCAACTGGCCTGCTGGTCCAGTGGACCAGTTGGACAAACTTGCTTGTTGGTTCAGTGGACCGGTTGGACCAACTGGCCTGTTGGTCCAGTGGACCGGTTGGATCAAATCGCCTGTTGGACATATGGACCGGTCGGACCAACTCGCCTGATGGTCCAGTGGACCGGTTGGACCAACTGGCCTGTAGGTCAAGTGGACAGGTCAGACCAAGTGGCCTGCTGGTCCAATGGACCGCTTGGACCAACTGGCCTGTAGGTCCAGTGGACCGGTCAGACCAACTGGCCTGTTGGTCCAATAGACCGGTTGGACCAACAGGCCTGTTGGTCCAATGGATCGGTCGGACCAACTCGCCTGTTGGTCCTATGGACCGGTTGGACCAACTCGCCTGTTGGTCCTATGGACCGGTTGGACCAACGCCTGTTGGTCCTATGGACCGGCTCGACCAACTCGCCAATTGGTCCTATCGATCGGTTGGACCAACTGGACTGTTGGTCCAGTGGACCGATTGGACCAACTGGCCTGTTGGTCCTATAGACCGGTTGGACCAACTGGCATGTTGGTCCAGTGGACCGGTTGGACCAACTGGCCTGTTGGTCCAGTGGACCGGTAGGGCCAAATGTCCTCTTGGTCCAGCGGACTGGTTGGACAAACTGGTCTGTTAGTCCAGTGGACCGGTAGGGCCAACTGGCCTGTTGGTCCAGTGGACCGGTTGGACCAACAGGCCTGTTGGTCCAGTGGACCGGTTGGACCAACTGGCCTGTAGGTCTAGTGGACCGGTCAGACCAACTGGCCTGTTGGTCCAGTGGACCGGTTGGACTAAGTCGCCTGTTGGTTCTATGGACCGGTTGGACCAACTGGCCTGTTGGTCCAGTGGACCAGTTGGACCAACTGGGCTGTTGGTCCAGTGGACTTGTTGGACCAACTGGCCTGTTGGTCCAGTGGACCGGTCAGACCAACTGGCCTGCTTTTCCAATGGACCGGTTGGACAAACTGGCCTGCTGGACCTGTGGACCGGTTGGACCAACTCGCCTCTTGGTCTAGTGGACCGCTTGGACCAACTGGCCTGTTGGTCCAATGGAACGGTAGGGCCAACTTGCCTGTTGGTCCAGCGGACCGGTTGGACAAACTGGTCTGTTGGTCCAGTGGACCGGCAGGGCCAACAGGCTTGTTGGTCCAGTGGACCGGTTGGACCAACTTGCCTGTTGGTCCTATGGACAGGTCGGACCAACAGGCCTGTTGGTCCTGTGGACCGGTTGGACCAACTGGCCTGTAGGTCCAGTGGACCGGTCAGACCAACTGGCCTGTTGGTCCAGTGGACTGGTTGGACCAACTGGCCTCTTGGTCCAATGGACCGCCAGTTGGTCCAATGGACCGGTTGGACCAAATGGCCTGTTGGTCCAATGGACCGGTCGGACCAACTCGCCTGTTGGTCCAGTGGACCGGTCAGACCAACTGGCCTGCTGGTCCAATGGACCGGTTGGACCAACTGGCCTGTAGGTCCAGTGGACCGGTCAGAACAACTGGCCTGTTGGTCCTATAGACCGCTTGGACCAAGTGGCCTGTTGGTCCTATGGACCGGTTGGACCAACTCGCCTGTTGGTCCTATGGACCGGCTCGACCAACTCGTCAATTGGTCCCATGGATCGGTTGGACCAACTGGCCTGTTGGTCCAATGGACCTATTGGACCAACTGGCTTGTTGATCCTATGGACTGGTTGGACCAACTGGCCTGATGGTCCCATGGACCGGTTGGACCAACTGGCCTGTTGGTCCAGAGGACCGGTTGGACCCAACTGGCCTGTTGGTCCAGTGGACCGGTAGGGCCAACTGGCTTGTTGGTCCAGTGGACCGGTTGGACCAACTGGTCTGTTGCTCCAGTGGACCGGTAGGGCCAACTGGCCTGTTGGTCCAGTGGATCGGTTGGACCAACTTGCTTGTTGGTCCTATGGACCGGTTGGACCAACTGGCCTGTTAGTCCAATGGACCGGTTGGACCAACTTGCCTGTTGGACCTATGGACCGGTTGGACCAACTGGCCTGCTGGTCCAATGGACCGGTTGGACCAACTAGCTTGCTGGTCCTATGGACCGGTGGGCCCAACTGGCCTGTTGGTCTAGTGGACCGGTTGGACCAACTTGCCTGTTGGTCCTATGGACCAGTTAGACCAACTCGTCTGTTGGTCCATGGACCGGTTGGACCAACTCGCCTGTTGGTCCTATGGACCAGTTGGACCAAGTCGCCTGTTGGTCCAATGGACCGGTTGGACCAACAGGCTTGTTGATCCTATGGATAGGTCGGACCAACTGGTCTGTTGGTCCAGTGGACCGGTCGGACCAACTTGCCTGTTGGTCCAATGGATCGGTCGAACCAACTCGCGTGTTAGTCCAATGGATCGGTCAGACCAACTCGCCTGTTGGTCTTATGGACCGGTTGGACCAACTCGCCTGTTGGTCCTACGGACCGGTTGGACCAACTCGCCTGCTGGTCCTATGGACCGGTTGGACCAACGGGCCTGTTGGTCCAGTGGACTGATTGGACCAACAGGCCTGTTGGTCCAATGGACCAGTTGGACTACTGTTGGTCCAGTGGACCGGTTGGACCAACTGGCCTGTTGGTCTAGTGGACCGACTGGTCCAACTCGCCTGTTGGTCCTATGGACCAGTTGGACCAACAAGCCTGTTGGTCTAGTGGACCGGTTGGACCAACTGGTCTGTTGGTTCAATGGACAAGTTGGACCAACTGGCCTGTTGGTCCTATGGACTTGTTGGACCAACTGGCCTGCTTGTCTAATGGACCGGTTGGACCAACTGGCCTGCTGAACAAGTGGACCGCTTGGACCAACTGGCCTGTTGGTCCAACCAACCGGTTGGACCAACTCGCAAGTTGGTCCAATGGACCGGTTGGACCAACTGGCCTGTAGGTCCAGTGGACTGGTTGGACCAAGTCGCATGTTGGTCCTATGGACCGGTTGGACATACTGGCCTGTTGGTCCAATGGACCGGTCGGACCAACTCGCCTGTTGGTCCAAGGGACCGGTTGGACCAACTGGCATGTAGGTCCAGTGGACCAGTCAGACCAACTGGCCTGCTGGTCCAATGGACCGGTTGGACCAACTGGCCTGTAGGTCCAGTGGACCGGTCAGACCAACTGGCCTGTTGGTCCAATGGATTGGTTGGACCAACTCGTCTGTTGGTCCTATGGACCGGTTGGACCAACTCGCCTGTTGGTCCAATGGATCAGTCAGACCAACTCGCCTGTTGGTCCTATGGACCGGTTGGACCAACTCGCCTGTTGGTCCTATGGACCGGCTGGACCAACTCGCCAATTGGTCCTATGGATCGGTTGGACCAACTAGCCTGCTGGTCCAGTGGACCGATTGGACCAACTAGCTTGTTGGTCCTATGGACCGGTTGGACCAACTAGCCTGTTGGTCCTATGGACCGGTTGGACCAACTGGCCTGTTTGTCCAGTGGACCGGTTGGACCAACTGGCCTGCTGGTCCTATGGACCGGTTGGACCAACTGGCCTGCTGGTCCTATGGACCGGTTGTATTAACTGGCCTGGTGGTCCAGCGGACTAGTAGGGCCAAATGGCCTGTTGGTCGAGTTGTCCGGTTGGACCAACTAGCCTGTTGGTCCAGTGGACCGGTAGGACCAACTGTCCTGTTGGTCCAGTGGACCGGTAGGGCCAACTGGCCGGTTAGTCCAATGGACCGGTTGGACCAACTGGCCCGCTGGTCCTATGGACCGGTTGGACCAACTAACGTGCTGGTCCTATGGGCAGGTTGGACCAACTGGCCAGCTGGTTCTATGGACCGGTTGGACCAACTGGCCTGTTGGTCTTATGGACCGGTTGGACCAACTAGCCTGTTGGTCTAGTGGACCGGTTGGACGAAGTCAAAAGTTGGTCCTATGGACCAGTTGGACCAACTCGCCTGTCGGTCCTATGGACCGGTTGGACCAAGTGGCATGGTGGTCCTGTGGACCTGTTGGACCAAGTGGACTGTTGGTCAAGTGGACAGGTCGGACCAAGTCGCCTGTTGGTCCAGTGGACCGGTTGGACCAACTGGCCTGTTCGTCCTAAGGACAAGTCGGACCAACTGGCCCGTTGGTCCAATGGACAGATTGGACAAACTTGCCTGTTGGTCCAATAGACCAGTTGGACCAACTCGCCTGTTGGTCCTATGGACCGGTTGGACCAACTGGCCTGTTGGTCCAATGGACCGGTCAGACCAACTCGCCTGTTGGTCCAATGGACCGGTCGGACCAGCTCGCCTGTTGGTCCTGTGGACCGGTTAGACCAACTCGCCTGTTGGTCCTGTGGACCGGTCGGACCAACTCGACTGTTCGTCCTCTGGACCAATTGGACCAACTCGCCTGTTGGTCCTGTGGACCGGTCGGACCAACTAGCGTATTGGTCCTCTGGACCAGTTGGACCAACTGGCCTGTTGGTCTAGTGGACCGGTTGGACCAATTGGCCTGTTGGTCCAATGGACCGAGTGGACCAACTGGCTTGTTGGTCCAGTGGACCGGTTGGACCAATTGGCTTGTTGGTCCAATTGACCGGTAGGGCCAACTGGCCTGTTGGTCCTGTGGACCGATTGGACCAACTCGCCTGTTGGTCCAATGGACCGGTCGGACCAACTAGCCTGTTGGTCCTATGGACCGGTCAGACCAACTCGCCTTTTGGTCCTATGGACCGGTTGGACCAACTGGCCTGTTGGTCCAATGGACCGGTCAGACCAACTCGCCCGTTGGTCCAATGGACCGGTCGGACCAACTCGCCTGTTGGTCCAATGGATCGGTCTGACCAACTCGCCTCTTGGTCCCGTGGACCGGTCGGACCAACATGCTTGTTGGTCCTCTGGACCGGTTGGACCAACTGGCCTGTTGGTCCTGTGGACCGATTGGACTAACTGGCCTGTTGGTAAAGTGGACCGGTAGGGCCAATTGGCCTGTTGGTCCACTGGACCGGTTGGACCAACTAGCTTGTTGGTCCAATTGAACGGTTGGACCAATTGGCTTGTTGGTCCAATTGACCGATTGGACCAACTAGCCTGTTGGTCCAGTGGTCCGATTGGACCAACTCGCATGTTGGTCCAGTGGACCAGTCGGACGAACTGGCCTATTGGTCCAGTGGACCGGTCGGACCAGTTGGCCTGTTGGTCCAGTAGTTCGGTCGGACCAACTGGCTGTTGGTCCAGTGAATCGGCCGGACCAAATGGTCCAACCAGTCCATTGGACCAACAGGGGAGTTGGTCCTACCGGTCCATTGGACCAACAGGCCAGTTGGTCCAACCAGTCTACTGGACCAACAGGTGAGTTGGTCCAACCGTTCCATAGAACCAACAGGCCAGCTGGTCGAACCCGCCCACTGGACCAACAGGCCAGTTGGTCCAACCGGCCCCTTGGACCAACACGCCAGTTGGTCCAACCGGTCCATTGGACCAACAGGCCAGTTGGTCCAACCGGTCCACTGGACCAACAGGCCAGTTGGTCCAACCGGCCCAGTGGACCAACAAGCAAGTTGGTCCTACCATTCCAGTGGACCAACAGGCCAGTTGGTCCAACCGGTCCATTGGACCAACAGGCCAGGTGGTCCAACCGGTCCACTGGACCAACAGGCCATTTGGTCCAACCGGTCCATTGGACCAACAGGCCAGTTGGTCCAACCAATCCACAGGACCAACATGCGAGTTGGTCCAACCTGTCCATTGGACCAACAGGCACGTTGGTCCAACTGGTCCATTGGACCAACAAGCCAGTTGGTCCAACCGGTCCATAGGACCAACAAGCGAGTTGGTCCAACCAGTCCATAGGACCAAAAGGCGAGTTGGTCCAACAGGTCCATTGGACCAACAGGCCAGTTGGTCCAACCGGTCCACCGGACCAACAGGCGAGTTGGTCCAACCAGTCCACTGGACCAACTTTTCCATTGGACCAACATGCCAGTTGGTACGACTGGTCCACAGGACCAACAAGCGAGTTGGTCCAACTGGTCCATAGGACCAACAGGCGAGTTGGTCCAACCGGTCCATAGGACCAACAGGCTAGTTCTTCTAACCTGTCCACTGGACCAACATGCCAGTTGGTCCAACCGGTCCATAGGACCAACAGGCGAGTTGGCCCAACCAAGTTGGTCCAACCGCTCTAGTGGATAAACAGGCCAGTTGGTCCAACGGGCATATTGGACCAACAGGCCAGTCGGTCCATCGTGTCCATTGAACCAACAGGCCAGTTGGTCCAACCGGTCCAGTGGACCAACAAGCCAGTTGGTCCAACCGGTCCAATGGATAAACAGGCCAATTGGTCCAACCAGCCGAGTGGACAAAAACGCCCGTTGGTCCAACTGGTCCATTGGACCACCAACCGGTCTATTGGACCAACAGGCCAGTTGGTCCAACCGGCCCAGTGGACCAACAAGCAAGGTGGTCCTACCGTTCCAGTGGACCAACAGGCCAGTTGGTCCAACCGGTCCATTGGACCAATAGCCCAGTAGGTCAAAATGGTCCACTGGAGCAACAGGCCAGTCGGTCCAACCGGTCCACTGGATCAACAGATGAGTTGGTCCAACCTTGGACCAACAGGCCAGTTGGTCCAACCGGTGCAATGGACCAACAGGCCAGTCGGTCTAACCGCTCCAATGGACCAACAGGCCAGTTGGTCCAACCGGTCCACCGGAGCAACAGGTCCGTTGGTCCAACAGGTCCACTGGACCAACACGTTAGTTGGTCCAACCGGTCTAGTGGACCAACAGGCCAGTTGGTCCAACCGGTCCACCAGACAAACTGGCCAGTTGGTCCAACCGGTCCACTGGACTATCAGGCCAATTGGTCCAACTGGTCTATTGGACCAACAGGCCGGTTGGACCAACCGGTCCACTGGACCAACAGGCCGGTTGGTCCAACCGGTCCACTGGACCAACACGCCCAGTTGGTCCAACCGGTCCATTGGACCAACAGGCCGGTTGGTCCTACCAGTCCATTGGACCAACAGGCCAGTTGGTCCAATCGATCCACTGGTCCAACATGTGAGTTGGTCCAACCGTTCCATAGAACCAATAGGCCAGCTAGTCAAACCCGCCCATTGGACCAACAGGCCAGTTGGTCCAACCGGTCCACAGGACCAACATGCCAGTTGGTCCAACTTTCAATTGGACCACCAGGCCAGTTCGTCCAACAGGTCCACTGGATTGACAGGCCAGTTGGTCCAACCGGTCCACTGGAACAACAGGCCACTTGGTCCAACCGATCCACCAGGCAAACAGGCCAGTTGGTCCAACCGGTCCACCGGACCAACAGGTCAGTTGGTCCAACCGGTCTATTGGACCAACAGGCTAGTTGGTCCAAGTTGGTCCAACCGGTCCACTGGACCAACAGGCCAGTTGGTCCAACTGGTCCAGTGGACCAGGAGGCCAGTTGATCCAACCGGTCCACTGGACCAACAGGCCAGTTGGTCCAATCGGTCTAGTGGACGACCAACCGGTCTATTGGACCAACAGGCCAGTTGGTCCAACCGGTCCAGTGGACTTACAAGCCAGATGGTGCAACCGGTCCAGTGGACCAACAAGCCAGTTGGTCCAACCGGTCCATTGGACCTATAGCCCAGTAGGTCCAACTGGTCCACTAGACCAATAGGCCAGTCGGTCCAACCGGTCCACTGGACCAACAGGTGAGTTGGTCCAACTGGTCTTTAGGACCGACAGGCCAGTGGGTCGAACCGGTCCAATGGACCAACAGGCCAGTTGGTCCAACCGGTCCAGTGGACCAACAGGCCAGTCGGTCTAACTATTCCAATGGACCAACAGGCTAGTTGGTCCAACCGGTCCATTGGACCAACACGCCAGTTCGTCCAACCGGTCCAATGGACCAACAGCCCAGTTGGTCCAACCGGTCCATTGGACCAACAGGCCGGTTGGTTCAACCGGTCCAGTGGACCAACAGGCCGGTTGGTTCAACCGGTCCAGTTGTCCAACAGGCCAGTTGGTCCACTCGGTCCACCCGACCAAGAGGCCAGTTGGTCCAACAAGTCCACTGGACCAACAGGCCAGTTGGTCCAACCGGTCCAGTGGACCAACAGGCCAGGCCAGTTGGTCCAACCGGTCTAGTGGACGAGCAGTCCAGATGGTCGAATTGGTCCACTGGACCAACACGCCAGTTGATACAACCGGTCCAGCGGACCAACATGCCAGTAGGTCCAACGGGTCCAACCGGTCCAGTGGACCACCGACCGGTCTATTGGACCAACGGGCCAGTTGGTCCAACCAGTCCACTGGACCAACAGGCCAGTTGGTCCAACCGGTCAAGTGGACCAACAGAATAGTTGGTCTAACTTTCAATTGGGCCGATTGGTCCAACCGGTCCACTGGACCAACAGGCCAGTTGGTCCAACCGGTCAAGTGGACCAACAGGACAGTTGGTCCAACCGATCCATTGGACCAACAGGCCAGTTGGTCCAACTGATCCAGTGGACCAAGAGGCCAGTTGGTCCAACCGATCCACTGGACCAACACGCCGGTTGGTCCAACCGGTCCATTGGACAAACAGGCCAGTTGGTCCAACCGGTCCACTGGACCAACAGGCCAGTTGGTCCACTCGGTCCATCCAACCAGAAGGCCAGTTGTCCCACAGGTCCATTGGACCAACAAGCCTGTTGGTCCAACCGGTCCACTGGACCAACAGGTGAGCTGGTTCAAACGGTCAACTGGACAAGCAGGCCAATTGGTCCAACCGGTCCATAGCACCAACAGGCCAGTTGCTCCAACTAGTCCACTGGACCAACAGGCTAGTTGGTTCAACAGGTCCATTGGACCAACACGCCAGTTGCTCCAACCGGTCCACTGGACCAACAGGGGAGTTGGTCCATCCGGTCCATAGGACCAACAGGCCAGTTGGTCCAACTGGTCCACATGACCAACAGGCCAGTTGGACAACCGGTCCATAGGACCAACAGGCCAGTTGGTCCAACCCGTCCATTGGACCAACAGGCCATGTGGTCCAACCGATCCATTGGACCAACAGGCCAGTTGGCCCAATCGGTCCTTAGGACCAACAACCCCGTTGGTCCAACCGGTCCACTGGACCAACAGGCCTGTTGGTCCAACCGGTCCACTAGACCAGCAAGCCTGTTGGTCCAACCGGTCCATTGGACCAATAGACCAATTGGTCCAACCGGTCCACTGGACCAACAGGCCAGTTGGTCCAATGGGTCCACTGGACCAACAGGCCAGTTGGTCCAACCGGTCCATTGGACCAACTGGCCAGTTGGTCCAAAAGGTCCACTGGACCAAAAGGCCAGTTGGTCCGACTGGTCCATTGGACCAACAGGCCAGTTGGTCCAACCGGTCCATAGAACCAACAGGCGAGTTGGTCCAACGGGTCAACTGGACCAACAGGGTAGTTGGTCCAACCGGTCCACTGGACCAAAAGGCCAGTTGGTTCAGCCGTTCCACAGGACCAACAGGCGAGTCGGTCCACAGGACCAACAGGCGAGTTGGTCCAACCAGTCCACTGGACCAACAGGCCAGTCGGTCCAACCGGTCCTTTGGACCAACGGGCCAGTTGGTCCAATCGGTCCAGTGGACCCACACGCCAGTCGGTCCAACCGGTCGATTGGGCCAACAGTTGGTCGAACCACTCAATTGGTCCAACACGCCAGTCGGTCTGACCGGTCGATTGGGCCAACAGGTCAGTTGGTCCAACCAATCCATTGGACCAACATGCCAGTTGGTCCAACCGGTCCGTTGGACTAATATGCCAGTTGGTCCAACCGGTCCACTTGACCAACAGGCTAGTTGTTCCAACCGGTCCACTAGACCAACACGCCAGTTTGTCTAACCGGTCCATTGGACCAACAAGCCAGTTAGTCCAACCGGTCCAGTAGATCAACAGGCCAGATGGTCGAACCGGTCTATTGGACCAACAGGCCAGTTGGTCCAACTGGTCCAATGGAACAGTGGACCAACAGGCCAGTTGGTCCAATCTGTCCAGTGGACCAGCATGCCAGTCAGTCCACTAGACCAACAGGCCAGTCGGTCCAACCGGTCCATTGGACCAACAGGTCAGTTGGTCCAACCGGTCCACTGGACTAACAGGCCACTTGGTCCAAGCGGTCCATTGGACAAACGGGCTAGTTGGTCCAATGGGTCCATTGGACCAACACGCCAGTCGGTCCACTAGATCAAAAGGCCAGTCGGTCCACTAGACCAACAGGCCAGTCGGTCCACTAGACAAACAGGCCAGTTGGTAGACCTGTCCACTGTGCCAACAGGGCAGTTGGTCCAACCGGTGCATTGGACCAACAGGTCAGTTGGTCCAACGGGTCCATTGGACCAACAAGCCAGTTTGTCCAATCGGTCCACTGGACCAACAAGCCAGTTGGTTCAATCGGTCCAGTGGACCAATAGGCCAGTTGGTTCAGTTGGTCCAGTGGATCAACAGTCCAGTAGGTCCAACCGGTCCATTGGACCAACAGGCCAGTTGGTCCAACTGTTCCATCGGACCAACATTCCAGTTGGTCCAACCGGTCCATTGGACCAACAGGTTAGTTGGTCCAATCGTTCCATCGGACCAACAGGCAAGTTGGTCCAACCGGTCCATTGGACCAATATGCCAGTTGGTCCAATCGGTCTATCGGACCAACACGACAGTTGGTCCAACCAGTCTAGTGGACCAACAAGCCAGTTGGTCCAATCGGTCCACTGGACCAACACGCTAGTTGGTCCAACCAGTCCACTGGACCAACAGGCCAGTTGGTCCAACCGGTCCACTGGACCAACAGGCCAGTTGGTCCAACCGGTCCAATGGACGAACATGCCCGTTGGTCCAACCAGTCCACTGGACCAACAGGCCAGTTGGTCCAACCGGTCCACTAGACCAACAGGCCAGTTGGTCCAACCGGTCCATTGGACCAACAGGGCAAATGGTCCAACCGGTCCATTGGACCAACAGGCCAGTTGGTCCAACGGGTCCAATGGACCAACAGGCCAGTTGGTCCAACAAGTCCATTGGGCCAACAAGCCAGAAGGTCCAAAAGGTCCATTGGACCAACAGGGCAGTTGGTTCAACCTTTCCATCGGACCAACAGGCAAGTTGGTCCAACCGGTCCATTGGACCAATATGCCAGGTGGTCCAATCGGTCCATCGGACCAACACGCCAGTAGGTCCAACTGGTCCAGTGGACCAACAAGCCAGTTGGTCCAGTCGGTTCACTGGACCAACACGCTAGTTGGTCAAACCGGTCCACTGGACCAACAGGGCAGTTGGTCCAACCGGTCCACTTGACCAACAGGCCAGTTGGTCCAATCGGTCCACTGGACCAACCGGGCAGTTGGTTTAACCGGTCCACTAGACCAACCGGCCCGTTGGTCCAACCGGTCCATTGGACCAACAGGCCAAATGGTCCAACAGGTCCATCGGACCAACAGGCCAGTTGGTCCAACGGGTCCAATGGACCAACAGGCCAGTTGGTCCAACCAGTCCATTGGGCCAACAAGCCAGTTGGTCCAAAAGGTCCATTGGACCAACCAGGCCAGTTGGTCCAATCTGCCCAGTGGACCAACACGCCAGTCGGTCCACTAGACTACCAGGCCAGTCGGTTCACTAGATCAACAGGCGAGTTGGTCCACGTGTCCACTGGGCCAACAGGCCAGTTGGTCCAACCGGTCCACTGGGCCAACAAACCAGTTGTTCCAACGGGTCCATTGGACCAACAGGCCAGTTTGTCCAACCGGTCCACTGGACCAACAAGCTAGTTGTTTCAATCGGTCCACTGGACCAATAGACCAGTTGGCTCAACCGGTTTAGTGGACCAATAGGCCAATTGATTCGGTCGGTCTAGTGGACCAATAGTCCAGTTGGTCCAACCGGTCCATTGGACCAACAGGCCAGCTGGTTCAACCAGTCCATTGGGCCAAGAAGCCAGTTAGTCCAAAAGGTCCACTGGACCAACACTCTAGTTGATCCAACCAGTCCACTGGACCAACAGGCCAGTTGGTTCAACCGGTCCACTGGACCAACAGGCCAGTTGGTCCAGCCGGTCCAGTGGACGAACAGGCCCGTTGGTCCAACCGGTCCACTGGACCAACAGGCTAGGTGGTCCAACCGGTCCACTAGACCAACAGGCCAGTTGGTCCAACCGGTCCATTGGACTAACAGGCCAAATGGTCCAACCGGTCCATTGGACCAACAGGCCAGTTGGTCCAACGGGTCCAATAGACCAACAGGCCAGTTGGTCCAACAAGTCCATTGGGCCAACAAGCCAGATGGTCCAAAAGATCCATTGGACCAACAGGGCAGTTGGTTCAACCGTTCCATCGGACCAACAGGCAAGTTGGTCCAACCGGTCCATTGGACCAATATGCCAGTTGGTCCAATCGGTCCATCGGACCAACACGCCAGTTGGTCCAACCGGTCCAGTGGACCAACAAGCCAGTTGGTCCAGTCGGTTCACTGGACCAACACGCTAGTTGGTCCAACCGGTCCACTGGACCAACAGGCCAGTTGGTCCAACCGGTCCACTTGACCAACAGGCCAGTTGGTCCAACCGGTCCAGTGGACCAACAGGCCAGTTGATCCAACCGGTCCACTGGACCAACCGGCCAGTTGGTTTAACCGGTCCACTTGACCAACAGGCCAGTTGGTCCAACCGGTCCATTGGACCAACAGGCCAAATGGTCCAACAGGTCCATCGGACCAACAGGCCAGTTGGTCCAATGGGTCCAATGGACCAACAGGCCAGTTGGTCCAACCAGTCCATTGGGCCAACAAGCCAGTTGGTCCAAAAGGTCCATAGGACCAACCAGGCCAGTTGGTCCAATTGGTCCAGTGGTCCAACAGGCCAGTTGGTCCAATCTGTCCAGTGGACCAACACGCCAGACGATCCACAAGACCAACTGGCCAGTCGGTTCACTAGATCAACAGGCGAATTGGTCCACATGTCCACTGGGCCAACAGGCCAGTTGGTCCAACCGGTCTGTTGGGCCAACAAACCAGTTGGTCCAACGGGTCCATTGGACCAACAAGCCAGTTTGTCCAACCGGTCCACTGGACCAACAAGCCAGTTGGTTCAATCGGTCCACTGGACCAATAGACCAGTTGGCTCAATCGGTACAGTGGACCAATAGGCCAGTTGGTTCGGTCGGTCTAGTGGACCAACAGTCCAGTTGGTCCAACCGGTCCATTGGACCAACAGGCCAGTTGGTCCAACGGGTCCAATGGTCCAACAGGCCAGTTGGTTCAACCAGTCCATTGGGCCAAGAAGCCAGTTAGTCCAAAAGTTCCATTGGACCGACAGGCCAGTTGGTTCAACCGTTCCATCGGACCAATAGGCAAGTTGGTCCAACCGGTCCATTTGACCAATATGCGAGTTGGTCCAGTCAGTCCATTGGACCAACACGCCAGTTGGTCCAACCTCTCCACTGGACCAACAGGCCAGTTGGTCCAGCCGGTCCATTGGACCAACAGGCCAAATGGTCCAACCGGTCCATTCGACCAACAGGCCAGTTGGTCCGACGGGTCCAATGGTCCAACAGGCCAGTTGGTCCAACCAACCCATTGGGCCAGTAACCCAGTTGGTCCAAAAGGTCGATTGGACCAACAAGGCCAGTTGGTTAAACCGGTCAGTTGGTCCAACGGGCCAGTTGGTCCAATCTGTCAAGTGGACCAACACGCCAGTCGGTCCACTAGACCAACAGGCCAGTTGGTCCACCTGTCAACTGGGCCAACAGGCCAGTTGGTCCAACCGGTCCACTGGGCCAACAATCCAGTTGGTCCAACCGGTCTATTGGACCAACGGGTCCATTGGACCAACAAGCCAGTTGGTCGAACCGATCCATTGGACCAACAGGCCAGTTGGTTAAACCGGTCTATTGGACCAACAGGCCTGTTGGTCCAACCGGTCCAGTGGACCAACAGGCCAGTTGGTCCAACCGGTCCATTGGGCCTACAGGCCAGTTGGTCCAACCGGTCCATTGGACCAACGGGCCTGTTCGTCCAACCGGTCCACTGGACCAACAGGCCAGTCGGTCCAACCGGTCCATTGGACCAACAGGCCAGTTGGTCAATCGGTCCAGTGGACCCACACGTTAGTCGGTCCAACCAGTCGATTGGGCCAACGGGCCAGTTGGTACAACCACTTCATTGGTCCAACACGCCAGTCGGTCCAACCGGTCAATTGGGCCAACAGGTCAGTTGGTCCAACCAATCCATTGGACCAACAGGCCAGTTGGTCCAACCGGTCCATTGGACTCATATGCCAGTTGGTTCAACCGGTCTAGTGGACCAACATGGCAGTTGGTCCAACCGGTCCACTTGACCAACAGGCCAGTTGTTCCAACCGGTCCACTAGACAAACACGCCAGTTTGTCCAACCGGTCCATTGGACCAACAAGCCAGTTGGTCCAACCGCCAGTAGATCAACAGGCCAGATGGTCCAACCGCGCCAGCGGACCAACACGCCAGTAGGTCCAATGCGTCCACCAAACCAGTGAACCACCAACCGGTCCATTGGACCACCAGGCCAGTTGGTCCAACTGGTCCAATGAAACAACAGGCCAGTTGGTCCAACCGGTTGGACAAACTGGCCTGTTGGTCTAGTGGACCGGTTGGATCAACTGGCCTTTTGGTCCATTAGACCGGTAGGGCCAACTGGCCTGTTGGACCAATGGACCAGTTGGATCAACTTGCCTGTTGGTCCTATGGATCGGTTGGACCAACTGGCCTGTTGGTCCTGTGGACCGGTTGGACCAACTAGCCTGTTGGTCTAGTGGACCGGTTGGACCAACTGGCCTGTTGGTCCAATGGACCGGTGGACCAACTGGCGAGTTTGTCCATTGGATCAATTGGACCAACTAGCCTCTTGGTCCAATGGACCGGTTGGACCAACTGGCCTGTTGGTCCTATGGACAGGTTGGACCAAGTGGCCCGTTGGCCCAGTGGACCGGTTGGACCAACTGGCCTGTTGGTCCTATGGACATGTTGGACAAACTGGCCTTTGGTCTAGTTGACCGTTTGGACCAACTGGCCTGTTGGTCCAATGTATCGGTTGGACCAACTGGCCTCTTGGTCAAAGGACGGGTTGGACCAACTGGCCTGGTGGCCTAATGGACCGGTTGGACCAACTTATGTGATGGTCCTGGGGACTGGTTGGACCAACTGGCCTATTGGTCCTATGGACAGGTTGGACCAACTGGCCCGTTGGTCAGGTGGACCGGTTGGACCAACTGGCGTGTTGGTCCTATGGACCGGTTGGACCAACTGGCCTGTTGGTCCAGTTGACCGTTTTGGACCAACTAGCCTATTGGTCCAATGTATCGGTTGGACCAACTGGCCTCTTGGTCAATGGACCGGCTCGACCAACTCGCCTGTAGGTCCTATGGACCGGTTGGACCAACTGGCCTGCTGTTCCAGTGGACCAGATGGACCAACTCGCCTGTTGGTCCAATGGACCAGTTGGACCAACTGGCCTGTTGGTCCTATAGACCGGTTGGACCAACTGGCCTGTTGGTCCAGTGGACCGGCTGGATCAACTGGCCTAATGGTCCAATGTATCGGTTGGACCAACTAGCCTCTTGGTCAAAGGACGGGTTGGACCAACTAGCCTGGTGGCCTAATGGACCAGTTGGACCAACTGGCCTGTTGGTCGAGTGGATCGGTTGGACCAACTCGCCTATTGGTCCAATGGACCGGTTGGACCAACTAGCCTGTTGGTCCAATGGACCGGCTGGACCAACTCGCCTGTTGTTCCTATAGACATGTTGGACCAACTGGCCTGCTGTTCCACTGGACCGGATGGACCAACTCGCCTGTTGGTCCAATGGACCAGTTGAACCAACTGACTTGTTGGTCCAGTGGACCGGTTGGACCAACTGGCCTATTGGTCCTATGGACCGGTAGGGCCAAGTAGCCTGTTGGACCAATGGACCAGTTGGACCAACTGGCCTAATGGTCCAGTGGATTGGTTGGACCAACTGGCCTGTTCGTCCAATTGACTGGTCGGACCAACTGGCCTGTTGGTCCACTGGACCGGTTGGACCAACTGGCCTGTTGGTCCAATAGACCGGCCAGTGGTCCACTGGACCGGTTGGACCCGTTGGACCTACTGGCCTGTTGGTCCGCTGGACCGGTTGTATCAACTGGCGTGTTGGTCCAGTGGACCAATTGGACCATCTGGACTGCTCGTCCACTGGACCGGTTGGACCAACTGGCCGGTTAGTCCGGTGGACCGGTTGGACCAACTGGCCTGTTGGTCCACTGGACCGGTTTGACCAACTGGCCTGTTGGTCCAGTGGACTTGTTGGACCAACTGGCCTCTTGTTCGGGTGGACCAAGTGGACCAACTGGCCTGTTGATCCACTGCACCGGTTCTACCAACTGGCCTGTTGGTCTAATGGACCGGTTGGACCAACCGGCGTGTTGGTCCAGTGGATCGGTTGGACCAAGTGGCCTGTTGGTCCACTGGATCGGTTGGACCAACTGGCCTGTTGGTCCAGTGGATCGGTTGGACCAACAGGCCTGTTGGTCCACTTGACCGGTTGGACCAACTGGCCTGTTGGTCCAGTGGACCGGTTTGACCAACTGGCCTGTTGGCCCAATTGAAAGTTGAACCAACTGTTCTGTTGGTGCACTTCACCGGTTGGACCAACTGGCCTATTGGTCCAGTGGACCGGTTGGACCAACTGGCCTGTTGGTCCAGTGGACCGGCTGGTGGTCCACTGGACCGGTTGGACCCGTTGGACCTATTGGCCTGTTGGTCCGCTGGACCGGTTGTGTCAACTGGCGTGTTGGTCCAGTGGAACAATTGGACCAATTGGACCATCTAGACTGCTCGTCCAGTTGATCGCTTGGACCAACCGGCCTGTTGGTCCACTGGAACGGTTGGACCATCTGGCCTGTTGGTCTAGTGGACCGGTTGGACCAACTGGCCTGGTGGTCCAATGGACCGGTTGGTGGTTCACTGGTTTGGTGGACGCATTGGACCTACTGGCGTGTTGGTCCGCTGGACAAGTTGTATCAACTGGCTTGTTGGTCCAGTGGACCAATTGGACGAACTGGCCTTTTCGTCCTCTGGATTGGTTCGGTGGGCCGATTGGATTAACAGGCCTGTTGATCTACTGGACTGGTTGGACCAATTGGCCTTTTGGTCCAATAGACTGGTTGGACCAACTGGCTTGTTGGTCTAGTGGATCGGTGCACCAACCGGCTTGTTGGTCCAATTGGCCTGTTGGTCCGGTGGACCGGTTGGACCAACTGGCCTGTTGGTCCACTGTATCAGTTTTACCAACTCGCCTGTTGGTCCAATGGAGCGGTTGGACCAACCGGCGTGTTGGTCCAGTGGACCGGTTTGACCAACCGGCCTGTTGGTCCAGTGGATCGGTTGGACCAACTGGCCTGTTGGTCCACTAGAACGGTTGGACCAACTGGCATGTTGGTCCTGTGGGCCGGTTGATCCAACCGGTCCACTGGGCCAACAGGCCAGTTGGTCCAACCGGTCCACTGGGCCAACAAGCCAGTTGGTCCAACGGGTCCACTGGACCAACAAGCTAGTTGTTTCAATCGGTCCACTGGAACAATAGACCAGTTGGCTCAACCGGTTTAGTGGACCAATAGGCCAATTGGTTCGGTCGGTCTAGTGGACCAACAGTCCAGTTGGTCCAACCGGTCCATTGGACCAACAGGCAGTTGGTCCAACGGGTCCAATGGTCCAACAGGCCAGTTGGTTCAACCAGTCCATTGGGCCAAGAAGCCAGTTAGTCCAAAAGGTCCACTGGACCAACACTCTAGTTGATCCAACCAGTCCACTGGACCAACAGGCCAGTTGGTCCAACCGGTCCACTGGACCAACAGGCCAGTTGGTCCAGCCGGTCCAGTGGACGAACAGGCCCGTTGGTCCAACCGGTCCACTGGACCAACAGGCTAGGTGGTCCAACGGGTCCACTAGACCAACAGGCCAGTGGTCCAACCGGTCCATTGAACTAACAGGCCAAATGGTCCAACCGGTCCATTGGACCAACAGGCCAGTTGGTCCAACGGGTCCAATAGACTAACAGGCCAGTTGGTCCAACAAGTCCATTGGGCCAACAAGCCAGATGGTCCAAAAGGTCCATTGGACCAACAGGGCAGTTGGTTCAACCGTTCCATCGGACCAACAGGCAAGTTGGTCCAACCGGTCCATTGGACCAATATGCCAGTTGGTCCAATCGGTCCATCAGACCAACACACCAGTTGGTCCAACCGGTCCAGTGGACCAACAAGCCAGTTGGTCCAGTCGGTTCACTGGACCAACACGCTAGTGGTCCAACCGGTCCATTGGACCAACAAGCCAGTTGGTCCAACCGGTCCACTGGACCAACAGGCCAGTTGGTCGAACCGGTCCATTGGACCAGCAGGCCAATTGGTCCAACCGGTCCAGTGGACCAACAGGCCAGTTGATCCAACCGGTCCACTGGACCAACCGGCCAGTTGGTTTAACCGGTCCACTTGACCAACAGGCCAGTTGGTCCAACCGGTCCATTGGACCAACAGGCCAAATGGTCCAACAGGTCCAATCGGACCAACAGGCCAGTTGGTCCAATGGGTCCAATGGACCAACAGGCCAGTTGGTCCAACCAGTCCATTGGGCCAACAAGCCAGTTGGTCCAAAAGGTCCATAGGACCAACCAGGCCAGTTGGTCCAATCGGTCCAGTGGTCCAACAGGCCAGTTGGTCCAATCTGTCCAGTGGACCAACACGCCAGACGATCCACAAGACCAACTGGCCAGTCGGTTCACTAGATCAACAGGCGAATTGGTCCACATGTCCACTGGGCCAACAGGCCAGTTGGTCCAACCGGTCTGTTGGGCCAACAAACCAGTTGGTCCAACGGGTCCATTGGACCAACAGGCCAGTTTGTCCAACCGGTCCACTGGACCAACAAGCCAGTTGGTTCAATCGGGTCCACAGGACCAATAGACCAGTTGGCTCAATCGGTACAGTGGACCAATAGGCCAGTTGGTTCGGTCGGTCTAGTGGACCAACAGTCCAGTTGGTCCAACCGGTCCATTGGACCAACAGGCCAGTTGGTCCAACGGGTCCAATGGTCCAACAGGCCAGTTGGTTCAACCAGTCCATTGGGCCAAGAAGCCAGTTAGTCCAAAAGTTCCATCTGACCGACAGGCTAGTTGGTTCAACGTTCCATCGGACCAACAGGCAAGTTGGTCCCAACCGGTCCATTTGACCAATATGCGAGTTGGTCCAGTCAGTCCATTGGACCAACACGCCAGTTGGTCCAACCTGTCCACTGGACCAACAGGCCAGTTTGGTCCAGCCGGTCCATTGGACCAACAGGCCAAATGGTCCAACCGGTCCATTCGACCAACAGGCCAGTTGGTCCAACGGGTCCAATGGTCCAACAGGCCAGTTGGTCCAACCGGTCCACTGGGCCAACAGGCCAGTTGGTCCAACCGGTCCACTGGGCCAACAAGCCAGTTGGTCCAACGGGTCCATTGGACCAACAGGCCAGTTTGTCCAACCGGTCCACTGGACCAACAAGCTAGTTGTTTCAATCGGTCCACTGGAACAATAGACCAGTTGGCTCAACCGGTTTAGTGGACCAATAGGCCAATTGGTTCGGTCGGTCTAGTGGACCAACAGTCCAGTTGGTCCAACCGGTCCATTGGACCAACAGGCTAGTTGGTCCAACGGGTCCAATGGGTCCAACAGGCCAGTTGGTTCAACCAGTCCATTGGGCCAAGAAGCCAGTTAGTCCAAAAGGTCCACTGGACCAACACTCTAGTTGATCCAACCAGTCCACTGGACCAACAGGCCAGTTGGTCCAACCGGTCCACTGGACCAACAGGCCAGTTGGTCCAGCCGGTCCAGTGGACGAACAGGCCCGTTGGTCCAACCGGTCCACTGGACCAACAGGCTAGGTGGTCCAACGGGTCCACTAGACCAACAGGCCAGTTGGTCCAACCGGTCCATTGGACTAGCAGGCCAAATGGTCCAACCGGTCCATTGGACCAACAGGCCAGTTGGTCCAACGGGTCCAATAGACCAACAGGCCAGTTGGTCCAACAAGTCCATTGGGCCAACAAGCCAGATGGTCCAAAAGGTCCATTGGACCAACAGGGCAGTTGGTTCAACCGTTCCATCGGACCAACAGGCAAGTTGGTCCAACCGGTCCATTGGACCAATATGCCAGTTGGTCTAATCGGTCCATCGGACCAACACGCCAGTTGGTCCAACCGGTCCAGTGGACCAACGAGCCAGTTGGTCAGTCGGTTCACTGGACCAACACGCTAATTGGTCCAACTGGTCCACTGGACCAAGTTGGTCCAACCGGTCCAGTGGACCAACGAGCCAGTTGGTCCAGTCGGTTCACTGGACCAACACGCTAATTGGTCCAACTGGTCCACTGGACCAACAGGCCAGTTGGTCCAACCGGTCCACTTGACCAACAGGCCAGTTGGTCCAACCGGTCTAGTGGACCAACAGGCCAGTTGATCCAACCGGTCCACTGGACCAACCGGCCAGTTGGTTGAACCGGTCCACTTGACCAACAGGCCAGTTGGTCCAACCGGTCCATTGGACCAACAGGCCAAATGGTCCAACAGGTCCATCGGACCAACAGGCCAGTTGGTCCAATGGGTCCAATGGACCCACAGGCCAGTTGGTCCAACCAGTCCATTGGGCCAACAAGCCAGTTGGTCCAAAAGGTCCATAGGACCAACCAGGCCAGTTAATCCAATCGGTCCAGAGGTCCAACAGGCCAGTTGGTCCAATCTGTCCAGTGGACCAACACGCCAGACGATCCACAAGACCAACTGGCCAGTCGGTTCACTAGATCAACAGGCGAATTGGTCTATTGGTCCAGTGGACCGATTGAACCAACTGGCTTGTTGGTCCAGTGGACCGGTTGGACAAACTGGCCTGTTGGTCCAATGGACCCGTTGGACCAACTGGTTTGTTGGCCCAACAGACCGGTTGGACCAACTGTCCTGTTGGTCCTATAGACCGGTTGGACCAACTGGCCTGTTGGTCCAGTGGACCGGCTGGATCAACTGGCCTAATGGTCCAATGTATCGGTTGGACCAACTAGCCTCTTGGTCAAAGGACCGGGTTGGACCAACTAGCCTGGTGGCCTAATGGACCAGTTGGACCAACTGGCCTGTTGGTCGAGTGGATCGGTTGGACCAACTCGCCTATTGGTCCAATGGACCGGTTGGACCAACTGGCCTGTTGGTCCAATGGACCGGCTCGGACCAACTCGCCTGTTGGTTCCTATGGACATGTTGGACCAACTGGCCTGCTGTTCCAGTGGACCGGATGGACCAACTCGCCTGTTGGTCCAATGGACCAGTTGGACCAACTGACTTGTTGGTCCAGTGGACCGATTGGACCAACTGGCCTGTTGGTCCAGTGGACCGGTTGGATTCAACTGGCTGTTGGTCCTATGGACCGGTAGGGCCAAGTAGCCTGTTGGACCAATGGACCATATGGACCAACTGGCCTAATGGTCCAGTGGATTTGGTTGGACCAACTGGCCTGTTTGTCCAATTGACTGGTCGGACCAACTGGCCTGTTGGTCCACTGGACCGGTTGGACCAACTGGCCTGTTGGTCCAGTGGACTGGTTGGACCAACTGGCCTGTTGGTCCAATAGACCGGCCAGTGATCCACTGGACCGGTTGGACCCGTTGGACCTACTGGCCTGTTGGTCCGCTGGACCAGTTGTATCAACTGGCGTGTTGGTCCAGTGGACCAATTGGACCATCTGGACTGCTCGTCCACTGGACCGGTTGGACCAACTGGCCGGTTAGTCCGGTGGACCGGTTGGACCAACTGGCCTGTTGGTCCACTGGACCGGTTTGACCAACTGGCCTGTTGGTCCAGTGGACTTGTTGGACCAACTGGCCTCTTGGTCGGGTGGACCGAGTGGACCAACTGGCATGTTGATCCACTGCACCGGTTCTACCAACTGGCCTGTTGGTCCAATGGACCGGTTGGACCAACCGGCGTGTTGGTCCAGTGGATCGGTTGGACCAAGTGGCCTGTTGGTCCACTGGATCGGTTGGACCAACTGGCCTGTTGGTCCAGTGGATCGGTTGGACCAACTGGCCTGTTGGTCCACTTGACCGGTTGGACCAACTGGCCTGTTGGTCCAGTGGACCGGTTTGACCAACTGGCTTGTTGGCCCAATTGAAAGTTGAACCAACTGTTCAGTTGGTCCACTTCACCGGTTGGACCAACTGGCCTATTGGTCCAGTGGACCGGTTGGACCAACTGGCCTGTTGGTCCAGTGGACCGGCCGGTGGTCCACTGGACCGGTTGGACTCGTTGGACCTATTGGCCTGTTGGTCCGCTGGACCGTTTGTATCAACTGGCTTGTTGGTCCAGTGGAACAATTGGACCAATTGGACCATCTAGACTGCTCGTCCAGTGGATCGCTTGGACCAACCGGCCTGTTGGTCCACCGGAACGGTGGACCATCTGGCCTGTTGGTCTAGTGGACCGGTTGGACCAACTGGCCTGGTGGTCCAATGGACCGGTTGGTGGTTCACTGGTTTGGTGGACGCATTGGACCTACTGGCGTGTTGGTCCGCTGGACCAGTTGTATCAACTGGCTTGTTGGTCCAGTGGACCAATTGGACCAACTGGCCTTGGTTCGGTGGGCCGATTGGACCAACAGGCCTGTTGATCTACTGGACTGGTTGGACCAATTGGCCTTTGGTCCAATAGACCGGTTGGACCAACTGGCTTGTTGGTCTAGTGGATCGGTGCACCAACCGGCTTGTTGGTCCAATTGGCCTGTTGGTCCGGTGGACCGGTTGGACCAACTGGCCTGTTGGTTCACTGTATCAGTTTTACCAACTCGCCTGTTGGTCCAATGGAGCGGTTGGACCAACCGGCGTGTTGGTCCAGTGGACCGGTTTGACCAACCGGCCTGTTGGTCCAGTGGATCGGTTGGACCAACTGGCCTGTTGGTCCACTAGAACGGTTGGACCAACTGGCATGTTGGTCCTGTGGGCCGGTTGGACCAACTGGCCTGTTGGTCCAATTGAAAGTTGGACCAACTGGTCTGTTGGTCAACTTGACTGGTTGGATCAACTGGCCTGTAGGTCCAGTGGACCGGTTGGACCAACTAGCCTGTTGGTCCGCTGGACCGGTTGGACCAACTGGCGTGTTGGTCCAATAGACCGATCGTTGGTCCACTGGACCGGTTGAACCAATCGGCCTGTTGGTCCAATGGACCGGTGGACCAACTGGGTTGTTGGTCCAATGGACCGGTTGGACCAACTGGCGTGCTGGGCTAGTGGACCGGTTGGACCAACTGGCATGTTGGTCCACTGGACCAGTTGGACCAACTAGCGTGTTGGTCCAATAGACCGATCGTTGCTCCACTGGACCGGTTGAACCAATCGGCCTGTTGGTCCAATGGACCGGTTGGACCAACTAGGCTGTTGGTCCAATGGACCGGTTGGACCAACCGGCGTGTGGTCCAGTGGACCAGTTGGACCAACTGGCTTGTTGGTCCACTGGACCGGTTGGACCAACTGGCCTGTTGGTCCAGTGGACCGGTTGGACCAACTGGCCTGTTGGTCCAATTGAAAGTTGGACCAACTGGCCTGTTGGTTGTCGGAGAACGCCTCTCCTTCCTGCTGCTGTCCTCCTTCTTGCCGTCCGTCTTCTCCACCCGCCACCTCTCTCTCTCTCTCTAATGGTCCGTATATTGATAAGCCAGGAGGGTACACACATACAATCAACAACGGCCCCTCTCTCTCTCTCTCTCTCTCTCTCTCTCTCTCTCTCTCTCTTTCTCTCTCTCTCTCTCTCTCTCTCTCTGTCTCTCTCTCTCTCTCCCACCTTCCCTTCTCTGCCTTGCTCCGCCTCAGTCACCCACATGAAGAGTTCAATCCCTCACCCCGTAGGTCCCTCTTAGTGACGTGCCACGGTGTGCTAGAGCTTAGATGACAATCTTCACTACTTCGAGAGAATAACAAGCCTACGGCAAGGAAGGGGTGGGTGTGAGGGACCTTACCCAGCCCCAAGCTGCACATTTCCCAAATGTGCGGCTCGGGATTGGTGTTCCCTGATTTCACAATTCGCCCTTCCGTCCCTTTTCCCCCGTGATTCCAACCGCTTCTATTCGGTTCCCCCCTTTCTACACTCCTCTAAACCGTCATATCGCTACATTCTACACCCCTATGCTAGTATCATTGTATAAGCTTTCCTACACATATAGTCCTTATCTCAGCATCATAACTACACCTGCATTCTACTGTTATAACATATGCACTGACGGCATATGATGTGACAGCTGTCGGAGAACGCCTCTCCTTCCTGCTGCTGTCCTCCTTCTTGCCGTCCGTCTTCTCCACCCTCCACCTCTCTCTCTCTCTCTAGTGGTCCGTATATTGATAAGCCAGGAGGGTACACACATACAATCAACAACGGCCCCCCCTCTCTCTCTCTCTCTCTCTCTCTCTCCTCTCTCTCTCCTCTCTCTCTATCTCTCTCTCCTCTCTCTCTCTCCTCCCGTTTCTCCCACCTTCCCTTCTCTGCCTTGCTCCGCCTCAGTCACCCACTGCCCCCTCCTGTGCTCGGGCTCGAGCTGCTTGGGCTCGTGTCACAGGACCCCCAAGCTGAGGCTTACTTCCCTTCACCAAGGCAGTGTTGCTCTGGTGCTCCTTCAGCCATGCTCCTTTGTCGTTCTCCAACACCAGTATTCCTGAGGGCCGCACTTCCCTCACCCTCCATCTCTCTGACCCCACCCCGACATCCAAAGTGTCTTGTTTCGCCCGTTTCAGGTACACCTCTTGCCCCATGCTCGCTCCCTTCTTCACTCTGCCCCCCAAGCCCTGCTGCTGCCGCTGCTCATAACGCCTCGCATCCCTCAGCTGTGCGTGTGGAGGTTCTCCAGTGCTGCTGGCATCACCACCCGCAGGTACCTGGCTCTGGCTTCTGACAGTGCCACCCAGTTGTTGATGGTGCCTGCTGTCACCGTGTCTGTGAGGACCCGCGGGGCTCCTACTGGCAGCACTGGTTCACAGCCGAACAGGAGGCTGTAAGGTGAATGATCCTTCAAGGCCGCCTGCTTCCCAAATCTGTATCCCGCTGCCACCCAATGTAATTCATCATCCCAGTCCCGCCTCCTCTTCTCCCCATATGCCCGCAGCCCTCGCTCGAGAGTCTGAACCAGCCGCTCTGTCAACCCATCACTCTGTGGGTGATAGCGTGATGTGCGCCTGTGAGTAATCCCGCCTCGTCTAACAGCTTCTTGAACTCCCCCTGGAACTCTGTCCCCTGGTCGGTGAGCACCTCTGCACATGCTCCAAATCTGCATACCACCTGCTCTTTGAATGCTGCTGCCACATGCCTCGAGCTCTTGCTGGGTATAGCCCGCACTTCCAGCCACTTACTTACGTGCTCCACCATCAGCACTATGTACTGCTTTCCTTCCCGGCTCAGCGGCAGCTCCCCGGCTAGATCTAGGGACCATCTAAATCCCAGGCCTCGGATGGGCAAGGACTGCAGCTCGGCCTAGCTTGGCTGAGGTTGGCCCGGCTTCGTTGGCATGCCTCGCAGCCCTCCACCCACTTCTGCACCTGTCTGCGCATCCCCTCCCACCACCACCCCGTCTTCAGTAACTGCACTGTCCTTTCATGCCCGAAATGTCCCAGCTTTATGTGCACCTCCTTGATCACAGCTTCCCTCTCGGCCGGGGCTGGCACCAACTTCCACCCCTCTCGTCTGTATCTGCAGCTGCTGCTGGTACCACCTATAGTGGTGCCCCCTTGCTCTTACCCTCTCTGGCATTGCTTCATCCTCCCCTGTGTCTCCCCTTTACCCACCGCATGGCCTGTGCATCATCCCAGATATCTGCTGGCCCTTGCTTCCCCTTCCCCCGTTCAGCTCCACCTGTCTGGCCAGCAGAGTCAGTGCCACTGTAGGTTCCAGTGGTGGGGGGTTCCTGGAGAGCCCGTCCACGTGCTGTAGGGTCTTCCCCGGCCTGTGTCTGATCTGCAAGTCATATTCCTGCAGCTTCATTGCCCACCGTGCGTTCCTGCCCGTCAACCCCGGTGTCGTCATCAGCCATGTCAAGGTCAAGGGGTGATCCGTTACCAAGGTGAATTCCCGGCCCTGCAAGTACACCCTGAAGTGCCCCACAGCCCACACTGCTGCTAGCCCCTCTCCGATGTAGGAACTGTACTGCGCCTCTGCCGAATTGCAGCTTCTACTCGCGTAAGCCACCACCTTCTCCTCTCCCTGCACCTCTTGACAAAGGATCCCCCCATCCCTTGGCTGCTCCAGTCGGTGTAGAGGGTGAAGGCTGGTCCGCGGCTGGCAGTTGCAGTACGGTGGCGGTCTTCACTGCTGTCATCAAGTCCTGCAGCGCCCCTTCTGTGCTTCCCCCCACTCCCAGGCCCTATCCTCTCCTTAGTAGCCCATCCAACGCTGCTGCTCGCTTGCTGAAGTTGGGTACGAACCGCCGGTAATAGCTCAGGAAGCCCAGCACTGCCCTTAGCCCGGACTTGTCCTTGGGCTCCCGCAGCTTGTCCAAGACCTCCACCTTCGCCTGCTGGATCCCAATCTGCCCCCCTTTCACCTCATATCCCAGGTACTGCACCGTCTGCTCCCCCCACCTGCACTTCTTGGGGTGGCATGTCAGCCCTGCTGCCTCTAGCGCCGCCAGCGTCTTAGCCACATCCTGCAGGTGCTGCTGCTCAGTGGTGCTGAAGATCACCACATCATCTATGTAGCAGGCCGCACATTCCACATCTCGCAGCACCGCATCCATAACCCTCTGGAACACGGCTGACGCATTCCTCAATCCAAATGGCATGTACAGCCACTCGTACAGCCCGTCTGGCCCGTGGAACGCTGTCTTCTTTATGTCCTCCTCTCTGATTCTGATCTGATTGAACCCCTGCCGCAGGTCCAGCGTAGTGAAGAAGACCCCCTCAGCTAACTTGTCGAAGATTTCTTCCGCCATCGGCATCGGGTACCTGTCTGCTATGGTGATTTTGTTGAGCGCCCTGTAGTCGCCACACATCCTCCTGCTTAGTACCTCCCCTGTCAGGTCCTTCCTCGCAGCCACTACCGTCGGTGTGGCGTACTCAGATTCGGAGCGCCTAATCAGTCCTGTCCAGCAGCTCCTTAATCTTCTCTTTGCATATTTCCTCATCCCCGGGCGGCATTTTCCTCCTGCGGTGAAACACCGGCTCCGTGCTATTCAATTTCAGCTCCATCTCCTTCACCTTGCACCTCCCAAACTCCTGCAGCGTGAAGGCAAAGCACTTCCGGTGCTTGTGTAGCAGCTCCTGCATTGCCTCCCTGCCTTCCTCACTCATTGCCTCCCCCATTGTCCACTGCGGTCTCTCTTCCTCCCTGCAAGTCCACGCTCTTGTGGTACTGCTGCTGCCTCCCCTTCCTCTGCTTCATGCCCCCATCTCAAGACCGTCTCTTCAATCCCTCACCCCGTAGGTTCCTCTCTTAGTGACGTGCCACGGTGTGCTAGAGCTTAGATGACAATCTTCACTACTTCGAGAGAATAACAAGCCTACGGCAAGGAAGGGGTGGGTGTGAGGGACCTTACCCAGCCCCAAGCTGCACATTTCCCAAATGTGCGGCTCGGGATTGGTGTTCCCTGATTTCACAATTCGCCCTTCCGTCCCTTTCCCCCGTGATCCAACCGCTTCTATTCGGTTCTCCCCTTCTACACTCCTCTACAACCGTCATATCGCTACATTCTAGAGAAGGATGAAGGCTTTGAGGAGCCAGCAGCTGTGGGAAAGGTCACCCTACACTCCCTGGACTATTGGGTGATCGATAGCGGCGCTACCTATAGCATGGACACCTCGTGCGGATTGCTCACGAACTTGAGCCGTCACCGGTGAAGCATGTCACATCGGCTTTGGGGCAGCGAGCAGAGGTGAAAGGCATGGGCAAGGCCATGTTCAAGGGTGCTGTGGGAAGATGGTGGGCCTCAAGAACGTGCTTTGGGTGCCCAACCTTGCTGCCAACCTGATTTCCGTGCGGCAGTTGCAAAAGGCCGGCATGGACACGAGCTCGAAGGGAGCTAAGACCTACACCGCGAGGCTTGGCGAGCGGATTCTTTGGGACCTTCACGAGGATAGGGATGTCTACAACGAGATGTGGCAGATTCCTGTGGTCCCCATGCCTAAGGAGAGGCAAGTGGCAGCAAGCATCAGCACCAAGGGTGAAGCGGTTGGTAGCGGCGATGGCGGCGAACGGTCGCGCTAGGAGATTAAGTCCAGAAGTGCAATCTTGGAGGGACCAGCAAGCTCGGTGAACACGAGGAGAGTGGTGCAGCAGCCAAGAAGCAGCACAAGGATGAGGAGAACCCCATGGCAGTAGCGAGAGGAGGAGTACGGAGAGAACATGTG